>JAODAL010026084.1:0-57387 GCA_025379985.1 Phyllomedusa bahiana
TATTTACTGGAGTAGTGATGGTGGGATAGATGGGGGTTAAGCGAAATTTGCTGTTTTGAGCAATGGGTCTTTTTCCATGTAGAAGGGGAAATATTGTATTTGGGCTGGTTTGGCTTCATTGCCAGGGCTGCTCTTTAGTCCCAGTCCGTCCCTGAACTTCAGTAATTATCAAACAGTAGTATTAAGTTAACAGCAAAATACTACCATCAGTAACATCAAAATAGTATAGATGGGTATAATTTGATATACAGTTGTGCTCAAAAGTTTACATACCCCGGCAGAATTTTTGCTTTCTTGGCCTTTTTTTCAGAGAATATGAATGATAACACAAAACCACTCATGGTTAGTGGTTGGTTGAAGCCATTTATTGTCAAACTACTGTGTTTTCTCTGTTTAAATCATAATGCCAACCAAAAACATCCAAATGACCCTGATCAAAAGTTTACATACTCCAGTTCTTAATACCGTGTATTGCCCTTTCTAACATCAATGACAGCTTGAAGTCTTTTGTGGTAGTTGTGGATGAGGCTCTTTATTTTCTCAGATGGTAAAGTTGCCCATACTTCTTGGCATCGTTTTCATGTAGTACCGACCAAGTACGTCCCATGCGCAGCTTCCGGGCCGATGAGTGCAAATTTGCCTCCAGTATTTGCTGATAACGTGCTGCATTCATCTTTCCTTCAACTTTGACCAAGTTTCCTGTGCCTTTGTGGATCACACGTCCCCAAAACATCAGTGATCAGCCTTTGTGCTTTACAGTAGGAATGGTGTTCCTCTCATAATAGACCTTGTTCACAACTCTCCAAATGTAAAGTTTATGGTTGTGGCCAAAAAGTTCGATTTTGGTCTCATCATTGCAAATTACCTTGTTCCAGAAGTTTTGAAGCTTGTCTCTGTGCTGTTTGGTTTATTGTAGGTGAGATACTTTGTAGCATTTGTGCAGTAATGGCTTTCTTCTGGCGACTCGACCATGCAGCCCATTTTTCTTCAATTACCTCCTTATTGTGCATCTAGAAACAGTCACACCACTAGTTTTCAGAGAGTCCTATATTTCAGCTGATGTTATTTGTGGGTTTTTCTCTGCATCCTGAACAATTTTCCTAGCATTTTGGGAATAAAATTTTTGTCTCCCTGCCCGGGGGTTTGGTTCTTCCCAAAGCCCCGTTTTTTTTTATTTTTTAATCACGTTGAACACTGCTAATACTTTTACTTCCTTGTATATCTTTTTTATCCCTTTCCTTTTTATACAGTTAACTCCCTTTTTCCCCTAGATCCATTGAAAATTTTTTTGCTTTCCCCCTTGACTCACAATCCCAAAAATGCATGCCTGGCTAAAGATGCAAGACTGTCGCATCACAAAAACCACTCAGCTTTTATGCACACACACCCTGATTACAAGCAAACGGGTCACAGGTGAAATGTTCCCTTTTAGTAGCCTTAAAAACCCTTTTTGTGTCAACTTCTTGCAGTTATATAGTGTGAGCGATTTTATCGACAAAGTTGAAATCGGCAAGGTTTTTTTGGGTGATCAAATTTCCAGATCATGCGATAAAAAGGGTTAAAATCTGTGCATCCTTTTATTAAGCCCCGGCCTTTTGGGCGCTTCCTGTAATTTTTGGAGGCCGAAAATGAATTCAGAATAGAGCGGGGGAATTTGTGCGACTCAGCCTGGGAGTGTATTTTTTGCGTTTGGGCTGAAAAATCACATGACCTCTTTTACAAGAACAGCTTTCCTGTTTCAGCCTCATGTCTCTCACGTCTCATAGGGAAGACCTGCCTCTGCCGGGCCCAAAACAGCTCAGCAAATAGTCTTTTTCTGCACAAGAAACCTCTACTATTAGCTGTATCCTTCCAAATTTTAGTTGATTAAGTTTTTAACATTTTATGTATTTTTAGCTAAAATTTTTAAAGCACATCTACCGCTGTAAATTCACGGCGGTGGGAGGGGGGGGGGGGGCCCCCCGGGGGCAACACAACAAGCCTATCTAAAAGAAACTGGATAAATTCACCAAGATTTATGTAGACATTGTATGAATATTTTTAAAACATTTGCTTTTGAAATTTTTTCCTGGATATTGGGCACCCAAACTTATATTGGATAAAACATTTCAATAACGCGGGTCTCTTTTTTTAGCTGCAAAACTCCACTTTTATTACATATACATTTCAATAGTGTTCAATTTTCCCCATTAACCTTGACTGTTGATTTTTCCCTTTTGCACTTAAATTACAAACCACAACTGTATCACACAGGTTGTTGTTCCCAAAAAAACCCGGGTTATCGACAAAAAACATCACGTTAGGGTTTTTTTTTGATTTTTTTGCGACCCACACTGTTTCATTGACGCACATTTTTACAAAAATTTTAAAAACAAAAATTCTAATTCACCACAGGTGAATTGAAAGGGGGAAAAATACCTTTTATTAAAACAAAACATAACATTTACGTTTTTTTTTACTTTTGCGCACCCAACACTGTTCATTGACGCAGCATCTAAAATCTTAAAACAGCAATTCTATATTCACCACAGTGAATTAAAAGGTGCAAAAATACCGTTATTATACAAAACAAACATTACTGTTTTTTGATTTTTTGCGCACCCACACTGTCATTACCAGCATCTACTAAATTTTAAAACAGCAATTCATATTCACCACGGGTTGAATTGAAAGGGGCAAAAAATACCTTTTATTAATCAAAACATAACAGTTACTTTTTTTTGATTTTTTGCGCACCCACACTGTTCATTGACGCAGCATCTACGTAATCAAAAAACAGCAATTCTATATTCACCACAGTGAATTGAAAGGTGCAAAAATACCGTTATTATATAAAAACATAACTTTTTACGTGTTTTTTATTTTTTTGCGCACCCACACTGTTTTTTTGACGCAGCATCTACGAAAAACTTAAAAAACACACTTCTTATTCACCACGGGTAAATTTGAAAGGGTCAAAAAAACCGTTTTATTATATCAAAATATAACAGTTACGTGTTTTTTGACATTTGCGCACCCACAACTGTTTCATTGACCAGCATCTACTAAATCTTAAACACAATTCTATAAAAACCCAACAGGGAATTGAAAGGTGCAAAAATACCTTTTTAATTATACAAAACATAACAGTTACGTTTTTTTTGACTTTTGGCACCCACACGTTCATTCGCAGCATCACAAAAATTTTAAAACAGCAATTTCTTATTCACCACATGAATTGAAAGTGAAAAAAATACCGTTTTTTAATATAAAAAACATAAATTTACGTTTTTTTTTGATTTTTTGCGCACCCACACTTTCATTGACGCAGCTCTACAAATCTTAAAAAAACAATTTATATTCCCCCAAGGTAATTGAAAGGGCAAAAAATCCCTTTTTATTATATCAAAACATAACAGTTACTGTTTTTTTGACTTTTGCCACCCAGCACTGTTTCTTTGACGCAGCATCTACGTAAATCTTAAAACAGCAATTCTATTTTCACCAAAGTAAATTAAAAAGGTGCAAAAAATACCGTTTTTTTATACCAAAACAAAACAATATTTTTTTTTGGGATTTTTGGGCCCAGTCCAATTTTTGATAACCCCTTTCATTAAATTTGAATCCAGCAATTTTGTTTTGATTAGAGGATTTAGAAAGCGTGATTTTCCGTTTTTTAATAAAATTTTCCAAACTATCCATACCTTCTCAAAATTTTTTTATTTTTCGAACATGGGGGAAATGCAGGTGTAAGCAAAAAAGGGGGGGAGCACAGGGAGGTGGGGGTAGAAAAGAAGTGCCCCTTCCCAGTGTGGCGACAAACCT
Organism: Phyllomedusa bahiana; assembly: GCA_025379985.1. Classification (NCBI taxonomy): domain Eukaryota; kingdom Metazoa; phylum Chordata; class Amphibia; order Anura; family Hylidae; genus Phyllomedusa; species Phyllomedusa bahiana. The sequence continues at coordinate 3,805 of JAODAL010026084.1, forward strand.
CCACGGATCGTCAGTTGCAGAACCGCAGGCCTGTCATCGCTGGGTCAGCCCGTGAATCTAATAACAACATCGTCGCCAATCGCCCTTTCATGGTTAATGCAACCTGCATCGCAGTCTTACCTCCTCCCTCGCAGTCAGGGCCACAAATTCGTCATCAGCATCATCACACTGTCCAACATAAAGCCCAAATGTAAACTCGTGTACCCACCAGGGGAAAACCCCCTTTTCTAAGACCTCTTTGATGAAAAAAAAGCGGTTGGGGTCAAAGGCATTTTTAAAAGATCAAGAGGCCAAAAGGATTTTTTTCTCGCTCTGACCCCCGTTACGATCCCTCAGAGGGGGTGAAGGAACCGGGTCAATGGGCAAAAATCCCGGCGTCGGCAACGCCTTGCATCCCCTTTCTTGTACCCCACTTCTGGATCGAAAGTCAGGACGCCCAAATCACCTGTGTGATGATGTTTTAGGACGACATTGGGGATCCTCCTGGTCTTTTCCGCAGAATTTGCTTGCAGCGCTTCTCATGGACGAGGGGGAAGAAGGGGTATGTCAAACGGGCCCCACCAAAAAAAAGGGAAGGGCTCCAGAAGCCGCTGAATTTCCGCCAGCCACGTCAGCGCAAACCCCGCTCCCGTTTACGCCGCAAAAAGTCCGGGACCTCTCAAGCCGGGCCCCTTCTTTGACAACCTCTGATTCACCCACATTTCATTGCCGCCTTTTGCCGTAACCCATATAAGGCAAGAACCTTAATTTTAACCCCACCAACATTTCTATCACACAGCGAATGCATGATTGAAATGGGGGGGAACACTTGGGCCAAAAAAGGCCAAACCGACCCGGCCCCCAAAACCACTTGACACCCTCTTCTCCGCCCCCTCCTCCTCCGCCCCCCCAAACGTTCCTCAGCTCCCCAAGTCTCTCAGAGTCATGACAGGGGATCAGCCTCCTTCGCCCCCCACCGTCCCCCAAAGTACCACCACACCACCAGAGACCCATCCTACCCCTTCCCTTCCGCCATTTTTGACGACCGAAAACGCCGACAGCCCATCACAGACACCCTTCTGTCTTCCATTTTTTGGGAGCAAAAAACATTTTAAAACCCAAAACCACCCAAACCAAAACCTAATTGGGCATTGCCGGGCTTTTGGCCTTGGGAAATTTCCCTTTTTTCCTCGGTGGCACAGAGGGGTTTCCGCCACTCAGGGCCCTCAACCTCCCCAAACCAACCCCAGCGGCTTTTCATTGCCAAAAAGCCGTCCCTTCCCGGGCCAGCCCGTGTCATCTAAAATTTCAAGGCTGTCGTATCTGTCCGAAAAGCCACCACCACCGACCTGACTAAAAGCAGGGCCAACCCGCTAATCTCTTGCAGCTCACTGGTGAGCTGGGGGATGTCCTGGGGGGACGGGGCTCTCAGGCTCGACGCACCGCTCTTCAAACCGCGGGAGGGTGCGGGGCTCTTTCCCCCAAGGTCCTCTGTGGCATCACGTCCCCAGAGACACCGGGCCGTGTTGAATTAATCTCCCTTTGGAACCGTCCACACACAGGTCAGGACGGGGAGGGCTCTAAGCAACGAACCGAGGCTGGCGGGTGCCCAAAACCCTTTTGTCCAGCAAGGGGTTGCGAAAACGGCGAAATCTGCTGGCCGCCCTTTAAAAAATCGGTGGGCTGGAGCACATCCCTTCGGGCCAGTCATAAACCCTGTCTCCAGAATTTCTAAAGAGCTACCTGGGTCTGGACTGCCTGCTGAAAAAGGCTCGAGCGGGTTTTCGCACTTCCCCCCTTCGCACCCTGCTTCGCCCGCCTCCCGGGTTGCAGCGCACTCGGCCTCCCCGTAAACCTCAACACGCGGGAATTCCCCCTCCACATGCTCCAGCGTTTGTGGCACAGCGCAATCCCATTACCATACAAAAGGACACATGTCCTGACACGCTGCGGTAGGGACCTGGGGGTGTTGAAACCCCCGAGATTGGGGCAGGGGAAAGAGCTCTCAAACCCTCCTTCCAGTTTTGAAGAAGCCACCAAAATGGTCATGCACAATGCCCTTTTTACAGACATTGTGGGGATCTAGTTCTGGAACGATCGTTGGGCCCTGAAACAACAGGTCCCCCCAGCGACGGGGAGGAACGGACACAGATGCGCACGGGGCCTTTTTCTCCAACAAATCCACAAGGGCCCCACGTTTCCAAAAATTTTATCGTCTTTTTTTAGGCAGTGGTTTTGGGGGCCAGAGCTAGCAATTTGGGCATCGCTCTCAGGGGGCTCATCTCGGAAGTCAGGGCTTGTGAAGCTGGCCCCGGGGCACGAGGGGGGGAGGGAGAGGAGTTTCCTAGACCCGATTTTACCGGGGGTCCCTGCCTTTGGAAAGAGTTTGGCGCAATTTGAGGGGGGGAGGAGGAAGATGAGGAAGATCACTTTGCTATCCCCCTCGACCCCGAGGGTTTGGGGAAATCAAGGCTCCATCCCCCCACATGATGCTTGGATCTCCATTTCCTCCAACATGACCTCGCATTAAAGGCCATCAAAATGAACAAACTTACGGGGGGGCCACCCTCCGGGACCCCCGGAAAAAAACAAAAAACACCACTTTCCTTCCACCCCCCCAAATGAGAGTAAAATGCAGGGAAAAGGAGACCTTGCTGATTATCAACTGAGACATCTGTTGCTCTGCTTCACGTTCCCCAAATGTCACTGGAACAACACATCACGTGACCATAAGTGCCAATAGGGGGCGCAGCACAGGCAAGGGGGCAGAAAACCAAAAGGATGACCCGGCAATCTTTGTTTACCACCTCACCAACGCATCAATGAGGGGGCACATCCAACACCAAGATCACTTAAGATCATGGGCACGACATTTCTGCGTCTCAACACCGATGTTTTTTTCATGTGTTCGGGCCCATAGATTCTGGTATCCAAAAAGGACGAATGGCCCACTGGCTCGTCACGCCTAGAGGGGTTGTCCTGCCCACACCACGTCAATTGACGGACCTTTCCCCAGCTGGGAGTCATTCAACAAACGCATCCCGGGTTTTCCACAGATAATGGGACGTTTTTTCATCAAGATGAATCAAGCATGGAAACTCTGATGATGTTGTGGGGCCCCCAAATTTCCGAGTCACCGATATTGCCTCTACTTACATCCTTTTTTAAACGAAATGGTCCTATTAAAACTTTTTTAAAAGATCATTTCTTTTCTGCAAAAGTTTTTTCTCTTTTCCCAAAAGTTCATTTTTCGGTTTTGCTTGAGGGGAAAGTAAAAGACAACAAAGGTTTCATTACAACACCATATTCCATTTATTCACTTTATCTTTAAAAGTTTTCGCATTGGGCAAAGGTTTTTTTTAGGGCATGTTTTTGTGAGATACACAATAATCAAGGTCCTTGGAACAAAATGTACTTCTAATGGGATTTCTTTCCCCACAATTTTAATAGTGGCTGAAAGTCATATTTATAATTTTTGGGGTCATGTTGCTGTGAGATACACAAAATTATGTCCTTTGGAACAAAATTGGGGCTTTTAAGCATTTCTCCCTCACAATAGTTTAATAAGGGGGAGAAAAATTTTAATTTTTAATTTTTTGGGTCATGTAGCTGGAATACAGCAATAATATGGTCCTTTGAAAAAATGTGCTTCAATGGCTTTCTCCCTCACAATTTTTTTAAAATGGCTGGAAATCATTTTATAATTTTTTGGTCATGCTGCTTTAAAAGCACAATATACAGGGCCTAAATTTTAAAAAAATTTGTTTCTAAAAAGACATTTGTTCTTCAAATTGACCAAAGGCTCAAGGGGCATCTTTTAATTTTTGGGGCATTTTGCGTGACAGCAGCTATCTACAGGCCAATTTTAAAAAATTTTTTTTTAAAAAGACATTTTTTCTTTTTCAGTTACAAAGGGGTCAAGGGCATGCTTTGAATTTTTGGGGGATTTTTTTCGTGACATGCACTATACACGGGCCATTTTAAAAAAAAATTTTTTTCTAACAGACATTTGTTTTCAAATTTTCAAATGGCCAAGGGTGGGGCGTCAGAAACAGAAAGTGGACACTGTTAATGGGCACATATTCAAAATGACTTGTTTTTTGCAAGACTTTAAAAATAGCTACAAACCCCCGTATTGAACAACCCATTTAATACAAGAAAAAAAGAGAAAAAAAGACAGGGGGATTCCACCAAATTTTAAAAATGTGATTTCTAAATAAAGTACAAAAAAACTTTCATGACAAAATACTGTTAAAAAAATTCCCTAATTTACAAGGGGGGTACAGGAAAACTTGACCAAGTAGGTTATTTAAGGACTGGAGTATGGAGCACGGACAGAAACAAAGTACGAGACCCTTTCCTCCAGCCTTTAGTAAAAAGAGAAAAAAATGCCAAGATAAAGGGCACCCGGGGGTTTAAAAACTTAACCCCCCAGTAATTCCCAATGAAGCTCAATTGGTCCACATTCAAAGGGGGGCAACGCTACCCAGGGTTTTACGTTTACCGGGAAGGCTGGAGTTTTCACACTTCCCGCTTCACACCTCTCAGCACGACAGTTTCTTCTCGTCATAGGCATTTTAAAACCCGCGTGTTAATAAAAACGGGTCCCCTGGGGTTTTACCGCCCCACTTAAACCCGCCCGGGTCTGCTGTGGGCCCAGGGAAGGGATAGCAAGTCCAGTTCAACAAAATGTGGTTGAAAGCCCCTTTTTTCCGGCACTTTTTAAAGTGGGGTCATCAGGTTTGGGCTCATGCTTGGCCCCGACAGGTTATCAATGCCATTTCAATAAAAGTGGGGTTTAAAAACTCCTTTTTTTCCCGGGACTTTTTAAAAGTGGGGGGCATCAGGGTTTGGGGGTCATGCTGGGGGCCCAGAAAGGTATATCAATTCCCTGAAACTAAAATGGGGGTTTTAAAGACCCTTTTTTTTTCCGGGACTTTTTTAAAACTGGGGGTTAGCATTTTGGGCTTATGCGTGGCCCCCGACAGGAATCAATGTCCTGAAACAAAAATGGTGTTTTAAAGACTCCTTTTTTCCCGCCTTTTTAAATGTGGGGTCATGAAGGGTTTGGGGGTCATTCTGTGGCCCAGACAGGAATCAAGTCCATGAAACTAAAAAGGTGGTTGAAAGACCCCTTTTTTTCCAGCACTTTTAAATGTGGGGGGGCATCATTTGGGGCTCATCTGTGGCCCAGGGCAGTATAGCAATTCCTTTTAACTAAAAGGTGGGTTAAAGACTCCTTTTTGCCACTTTTTTAAATGGGGGTCATGCAATTTGGGGTTCATGCTGTTTCCGACAGGATATTCAATTCCAGTTCAAAATAACATGATGGTTTTAAATATACGCCTTCTGGAAATTTTTAATTTGTGGTGATGCAGGGTTTTAAAGGGGCAGGGTTTTTACAAGACAGGGGCATGAATGGGCTTTTATTTTTTTTTGTACTTTATAACCTAAGGTGTTGCCCAAAGTGCCGTATCCATTTGACTGTTTTGGATGTTAAAATTTAGCTTTTCCACCTTGTTGGGTGTAATAAAAAAAGTGTTTTGCTCCCCCCATAGACTTTAATGGTCTCCGCGCATAATCACTCACTATCGAAAAAAAACCCTTTTCGATAGCGCCGACTATCGACTATCGATCGATCTCATAGCCAAACCCAAACCTCAACACTTTTATCAGGGCCCAAAAACACCGGGGATGTAAACTTTTGGTCAGGGTCATTTGGGTGGTTTTTTTTTAGTCATTAGATTTAAAAAGAGAAAAAAACAGAGTTTTTTCTATAAATGGCTTCCCCCACCCCCCCCAACAGATTTGGGAAAAAAATGTTTTTTGTTATTATTTTTATTTTTCTGCAAAAAGGGCCAAAAAGCAAAAATTCTCCGGGGGCATGAAAAATTTTTAGCAAACTTACTATAATTTTTGAATCACCAGAGAATTTGCGTGCCTATATTAGGAAAAAATAAAAATGTTCCCTTCTTGTGTTCACTTCATTTAATTTCTACTTAACTATACAGTTTTAAAACCCTGCAGGAATCATAAGCTCAGTATCATGAGAGTTTTTGCCAATCATCTATCTATCTATCTATCTATCTATCTATTTATCTATCTATCTATCTGTCTGTCTATCTATCTCGATACTAATGTAAATGTCTTGTGTGTTCTACAAATGTAATTTAGGTTAAGATTTTAATATAATTAAACATAAACATATTTTATCCCAGCTCGATCAGCTTTAATAGATCGTAACATGCCTGCAATGATTAAACTTTTCACCATGTTTCTACAAGTGTGTGAATTCTGTTTAGAGCACATATGGGACAACAGATGGACTGTATAAGCCCTGCAGGTTTATATGACAGAAGTTATAGGACTGATGGTAATAATATATGATTACAGCTACTGTGGTTGTAAAAGTGAAGTGGATGGAAACTTCATGTTCATAAACAAAATGTAAACAATCTTTAAGTCTGGGATTTTGAAATGTTAAAAACTAAATTTAATAAATTCCTTAATTTGCTTTTTTAAAAAAATTTATAAAAATGTAGAAAAGGATATGTACAGTTGAAACCAGAAGTTGGCATCATCATGTTGTGGGGTTGTTTTACTACAGGAGGGGCTGTGGCCCCCCCCAAAATAATTTCATCATAGGAAAGAAGATTATTGGGAATACTGAAGCAACATCTAAGACCAGCCCGGGAAATTAAAGCTTGGGGGGAAGTGGGCTTCCAAAAGGACAATGACCAACATACGCCAAAATGGGGACAAAATGGGTTAAGGAAAGTCAATTTTTTTTTAGTGGGGCCATCACAAACGTATCCAATCCATTGTAAATTTATGGCCCAAACCGAAAAGGCAGGACAGAAGGGGACCTACAAACATGGCTCATTTCACCACTCTTCAGGAGGGAAAGGGCCAAAATTTATACCAACTATTTGAAAGCTTTTGGAAGGGGTTTCCAAAAAAGTTTGACCCAAAGTCATACAGTTTTAAGGGGAAATTTTCCAACATTAATGAAATATATGTAAACTTTTGTCTTTGCAGAAAATAATAAAAATGCTTTAACAAATTATCTCTCTCGTTATTCTGGCATTTGGGAAATATAAATAATTTTGGTAATCCTAATTGACCTAGAACAGGTAAGGATTATTCTGATTTCATGTCAATAGTGAGAAAAACATGGATATGTGTCTTTTTGTACAGTGTATGTAAACTTCTGGTTTCAACTGTATATCTAGACTGAGGAGTCAGGTAAGCAGGGCATGGTCCCAAGCCAATGTCTATCATGGACTGCAGTGCTGAGTGGAAATAGGAAGACTGTGCTTTGCCAAAGTGTTGAAGGCTGGCAGTATCACCGGGTGCAGCTTACCCCTGATCTCCAACCAAGCAAGATTGTCACACATAGGTAACAAGGTTTTGACTTACCAGAGACATTCAGGTACCACTGAGAACTTGGTGTTTATATTTTGCATTTGCGCTGAAGCAAGCCATCGTTTTGCCACTTGTTTTGTGTCTGAATAAAGAACTGCCTTTTTTTACCTCAGAACTGCTCCCGCACTCTACTTAGAGATGCCATTTGGGACTGAACCCCACAATATGTATATGTGTATTTTATCTGTGTAATTTTATAAGGGGTTAATCTGTTTGGCAGACAGGATAGTGGGTTCTGCAGCCAATCAGTGTGATATACAGGAGAGGGGCTGCAGTTTTAAGGGACACCTGTCAGGTTCTACAGAGTTCCCTCAGAGTGTTAATCAGGGCAGTTGCCAGTTAGACAATCTATTGCAGCTAAAATGGATCACTGACCCACTTGCCAGTGGTGTAGTAGTGAAAGCCGGAGTAACAAGAACAGCTCCTTAGACTCACAGAGGAGAGAAGGAAGAAAGTGGAAGGATGTAGAGGGAAGAGAAAAGAGAGAACAGTAGACCTTCCTAAATTGCCTCAGGGAAGCATATCAAGGAGAGCTACTGGCCCCTGCATATGGGCTAGTACACTGGCCCCACTCTCTTTCTTAATGTGAGTTGTCATCTGATGTATGATTGATGATTCTGGTCTGTTACATTGCATTCTGCTGTTCTGAAGTTTTGACATGAGTTAAAGAGTTAAGTGACCCTATGATATAGAAAAGAGTCAAGTGTTTACTTCCACAGGTACTTATGCAGCAGTTGCAGGGTTAACACACTCTACAGCCAGTTCTGGAAAGATCTGTACTGCTGTCCCAACAGAGAAGCTGACAGGGAGGAGCTGTAACGACAGTTACAGAGACACAGTTAAGCAAAATCTGTCAGCCTGTTAGCTGCTCTATCTGTCTGTCTGTGAGAGAGTGAGTCAGAGTGTCAGAGAGAGAAGATCAACAAAGCTGCAAGACAAACACACCGTTTTTTTTATATTCAATATCGGAAGAACATATTCGCCTTATTCTCATAAACTGTCCTATAGGGATAGCTTTCAGGACATTCGTAGCATGCTGACTATCAACGTATAAGAAATTGTTACAATCAGTTTCCTTAGTAAATAGAGTCATTTTTAAACAACCCTCCGACAATATAACAAAACACATCAAGGTAGCTTACTGAGTCATTACTTTTTATCATAGAGAATTCAAGTAGAGGATGTATAGAATTAATATAACAGAGGAATTCATCCAATTCCTCACTTGTTCCTCTCCATAAAACAAATATGTCGCCCACATAGCGGAGCCACAGTTTCACACAGTGACTCCACTTACTGTAGACAACATATCTACTTTTCAAAGATTCCATGAATATATTTGCAAAGCTCAGTGCGAAAGGGGAACCCATCGCAGTCCCCTGCCACTGCCAATAAAAATCACTGGAAAACCTGAAATAGTTTTTTGTCAAGATGATATCCAATAATTCAAGCAAAAATCCAATAAACCCATTCGAGAGGCTTGGATTTTCAATTAATCCCTGTCTGATTGCTTGAACACCCTCATCATGTGGGATATTTGTGTACAAGCTTTTTACATCGAATGTACACAGAAAGGTGACATCTATGACCTCCACATTCTCAATTCTTGAGAGAAAATCACTAGTATCTTTTAGACAACAGGGTAAATCCTTCACAATTTTTTGAAGAAAGCTATCCACATGTGCTGCTACTGGTTGCAACACGGATCCTACCCCTTAGACCATAGGAGGCCCAGGTGGATTATCCAGCAATTTGTGAATTTTAAGGACTAAATAAACGAGAGTGGAAAATCCACTCTCAGTACCACAGCAGTTTTTTTTTTATCAATTAATCCCTGAAACTCTGCTTCAGCTACCACATTATCGATGGGGCTCTTAATTTGTACAGTTGGATCATATTCTATTTTCTCATAAACTTCAGAATCCTGCAATTGCCTCTCAGCTTCCCTGATGTACATAGCCTTATCCATTATTACGGTAGCTACATCTTTATCAGCTTTCTTAATTATCATATTTTTGTAAACTAATCAGGGCTTCCCTTTCTGCTTTTTTAATGTTGTTCTGATGGTTCCTCCCTATTTTTTGCCATTTTTTAGACACCTCACCCCTAACTAACTTTTGAAAAGTTTCAAGCATAGGGCTGGATACATCAGGGTCATCTCCATTACAGGCAGGTTATTATTGTGGAATATTGTTCTCTGCGCCAAAGAGTTACTTTTTTCACTTATAAGGTGAAACTCCTTTGAAATACAGCTTGTGTATTTGTCATATACACACATCTACATTAAACAGAGTAAATCTTTGATCAAACGGTATGTCAGATGCAGAGTTGGCAGGCCTTTGACATGGGAGGGGCAGTGGCACAAATGTTCCTGGAGCAGACCCAGGTCACAGCACAGTAAGGGCATGTCCCCACTACACGGGTTTTCGGCCGGTTTTTCAGCCGGTTTGCGGTTTCTCAGATCGCCTGAAAAACCGGCCGAAAATGAGCACAATGGTGCTCTATGGAAAACCCGTGCAGCAGTCCCCACTGTGGTCCGCCCGCAAAACCTTCATCAAGCACAATCTTCCGTCCGGTTTTCGGACGGAACCTGTGCTTAGGAATGTGAAGGGGGAGGGCTTTTCTCCACTCATCGCGGCCTGTGCAGCCTAACGCACCCTAAGGGGATATCGCAGCAGGGGTCACTCGGAGAGGCCTGAACTACCTGTGTTATGTAGCGGCTGTGTGTTGACCACCAAACCAACAGTTCTTGAATGGTTGACTAGGTCATCCACTTTCTCCCAGATGACATCTGACAACCCCAGCCAGAAGTTGGTGAGTTCGTCAGACACAACCCTTAGTTTCCATGGCCTGGGAGCAGGTCAGGGGCCCTCACCTGTACTCAGCCCATCTCTGTCCCGTTCGGTTCCAACAGCCAGAGAACTACTTTGTGCTGTGGGCTCTGCACCACTATACAGCGAGGATGAACTATTTGAGGTCAGTGGGCAGCAAAGAGGTGGGGCAGACATCCGCTGCTTCTTACAGAAGCAGGCAAGTAGTGATGAGGAGGGTTGCAATGGAGGTTATGTTGTGAGCGGTCAGGCTCTGTACACCGAGGCCGTTGAGGAGGACAGCAGTGATGGGTAAACACTAATTGATGATGATGTAGCTGATCGCACTTGGGAGCCGGGTGAAGCAAGGGCTTCATTATCATCTTCAGGAGTAGAGAGCGGCAGCTTGCACATCAGGCAGCAGCGCAGCCAGTAAGTCAGTAATATGGCCAGGAGTCAGCAGGGTGGCAGCAGTGTGAGGTCAGGAGCCAAACGGCCATGGCGTAGACCACCCGCTTTGCAGGTCCCTTCTGGCACAGAAAGTATTGGTGCAGTTGCTCACCGAGGCAGCGTCAGTAGCAGTCAGTGCGGAGCGTTGGTGGTAAAATCACTTACTTGGCGGTCTGGCTGTTTATTTTCCGCCAAAACACCGGAGGAGGCTAACATGGGTATATGTAGAATCTGTGGGCAGAAATTGAAGCGTGGCCAGGGACCTAATGTTGGCACCACAGCCCTGCGTCAACATATGCAGCATCACCATCCAGTGGCCTAGGAGAAACGTGTCTCAGATGTGGTGGTCCATCCTGCCACAGCAGCAGACCCCAAAGGCATGCATCCCATATCAGGCAGTCAAGGCTCCACCACCTCGACCAGTCCAGATGCTCCTGCTCCTTGACAATCATGGCGCCAGCAGTCGTTCACTGAGACGATTGCCAAGCTACAGCAGTATGCATCTAGCCATCCTAAGGTGCAGAAGCCGTCATCTCTTTTCTAAAAAGGCAGTGTCAGCCCTGCACAAATTTTTAAAAGAGAAGGTGGGCCAGTCCTTCCAAAGTACATGGCAGTGTGGACATCTGGAGCTGTAACAACGGTCAGGGTCGGTACATGTCCTTTACGGCCCTCTAGGTGAATGTGAGTCCTGCCCAGCCACACCAGCAACTTGGACAGCAGATGCCGCTTTCTCCTCCACATTGTCAACTGCTGATCCTGTGCCTATGTCCACCTCCTCCACCACCTCAGCCTCCACTGCAGTGACAAGTCTTAGTGCTCCTCCAGCATACAACATGTGCAGGGCACAGCGGTGTTACGCTGCTCTACACCTGGTTTGCCTAGGCGAACAAAGTCACACAGGGGAGGAACTGCTCCGCGTCATGAAAGACTAAATAGATTCCTGGCTTTCTCCACGACAACTGAAAATCGGAACCATGGTGACAGACAATGGAAAGAACATGGTGTACGCGCTGTGCGGAGGAGGGCAGAGCCATGTGCCCTGCATGGCACACGTGTTTAATCTGGTTGTTAAACGGTTCCACAAGTCTTCAACCCATCTGCAAGACATTCTAAAAATTGCCAGGAAACTTTGCATGCACTTCAGCCATGCCTACACTGCCAAGCACACCCTCCTTGAGCTGAACAGAACAGAGAAACTATGAACAGAGAAAAAATAGAGAAAAACAGAGATAAAAACAGAGAAAAACAGAGAGAAATCTATGAACAGAGAAAGGCCATTATTGATTTCTTGATGATCCAAGCAGACAGTACTCCACTGTGTAATTTTGATGTCAGCCAGTGGCAGCTCATGCATGACACCTGACATTTGCTCAGGTTGTTTGAGGAGGCCACGTTATTTGTCAGTCACCAGGACTACGGGATGAACAACGTCATTCCACTGCAAAATCTGTCTGTTCAGGGGACTGGAGACGTGATGACTACATCTCACGGCCACATGAGTACAGTGGGGACAATGGATAGCCAGTGAAGGGATTGGCAGAGGGTAGAGGCAGATTAGAAATGAGGAGAGAGGTGAATCAGATGGGCAGCAGAGTTAAGGATGGATTGGAGGGGAGCGACGGTGTTTGATGGGAGGCCATAGAGAAGGATATTGCAATAGTCTAGACGTGAGATGACGAGGGCATGGATAAACATTTTTTTTCTTTCAAAGTGAAGGAATGAGCCGATTCGGGAGATAGTTTTCAGGTGGAGGCAAGGGTAGGGGTTTGGATGTGCGGTTTGAAAGGCCAGATTGGGGTTAAAGGTTATTCTAATGCAGCGGACTTGCGGAGCCGGTGAGAAAGTGCAGCTATTGACAGTGATAGAGAGATCTGTCTGCACCATCATCCATCCTCTCACAGGTCTGACCGGGGGATTCCTCAGCACTCACGCACCACTACCACGGCTGCGGTGGCTGGGTGGGGGGGATTTGTAGGAGAAGTACCAACTAGATCAGCAGCAACCTGAGTCTGGAATAATTGATAATAATAATAATCTTTATTTATATAGCGCCAACAAATTTCACAGCACTTTACAATCTAGAGGGTATAATAACAGACAAAAAACAGACATTACACAGTGAAAGCTACTTACAGGTGAGACACAAGGTGTGAGGGCCCTGCTCGCAAGAGCTTACAATCTAAGAGGGTATAATTGATGAGCAGTTTTTTTCACCCGCCTAGTGAGGAAGGTGCTCACCAACAGCAGCAGCAGCACCTGGAGCAGACCCTGAGCCCTGGATTCTTCTGGCTACCTGCCTCAGCTACTATTCTGAAGCTGCCACCTGCCTGATCCCACACATCTGCTGCAAGCTGCTTCTTCTACCACCCACTATCTTTACAAGGGACTGGTATTGCCACTTACCTCCTCACTCTTCACTGGGACATTATGTAGCCTTCTGATGCTGCTGCCACCTCACCACTCAGATCTCCTCATGCTGCTGCTGCTGCTGCCACCTTCAGGCTATGTCACCATGTCACTCTCTGGCTTGATGCTGCTGCTGCTGCCGTCACCTCCTCATTATGTTACCTAGATGCCGCCACCTCAAAATTCTGTAATTGTGCCACTCTCCAGCCTGATGTTGCTGCTGCTGCTGCCATCAACTCCACACTGTGTAATTGTGCCAATCTGTGGCCTACTCATGCTGCTGCCAACTGACCACTCTCTCACTCAACCACCCTGTGATTTCCTAATGCTGTTTCCACCCTCCACTACTCTGATGTTGCCACTATGTTTGGTTTTCCCCTTCTTTTAATCTGTCAGATGGAATGAAAATGACAACCACAACTGATTGTGTCTTCAGAGAAGCTGTAAGGCCAGTATGATATAGCTCTTTGTTTGCATCAGGATTGTCTGATGAATAGGTAGCCAAAACCCGGAGTGGATACAAAACATAGAAGACATGCAAATATTCCATTTACTTTTTTGGATCAACTCCTGTTTCTTTTTGGCTTTAGTAATAATGATGGATTATTGACCGATTGAAAGCGGACACTCACGAATCAAAGGAAAGGCAAAATGATCAGTGACTTGACAACGACAAAAATTACTGCCAACGACCCCTCCACGGTAATGTGTTGTGTCACGTGTGTTGTGGGATATGTGTGGGGGTTAATGTTATGCAGTATTTCACAGAATCACCACAATAAGTGAAAAAATTAACAGATAGCAAATCCCAACAGACTGATTTGGCTGGATTTGAGATGTGTGTAGGGCAGGAATACACAAACTATATTTGACACGGAATTCCCCACAAAAAGTGGATAAATTAACTCTTGGCCACAGATTTCAGTCTGTGGGGATATTGCACTTGATGGATTTCAGACGTGGAGGGCAGAAATACACACACACACTGGATTCAACACAGAATTCCCCACAAAAAGTGGATAAATTAAGTCTTGGCCACAGATTTCAGTCTGTGGGGATATTGCACTTGATGGATTTCAGGCATGTGTAATGCAGAAATACACACACTGGATTTGACACAGAATTCCCCACAAACCATGGATAAATTAACTCTTGGCCACAGATTGCAATATCCCAAAACAAAAATGTTGGTTCAGGAACAGGTGTGTATATGACAAACACCTGTGAAGGTCTTTCACCCCAGTAGCTTGAAAATTGGAAGCAATTTTGCACGGAGTGCAATCTAGTGCTGCTACAAACAGATGCTTCTGCATACGAGACACCGTGACAAGTGGCAGAATTTAAGATGGCTGTCCTATTTATAGGGCTGTGACATCACAGAAGCTGGCCGGCTGCACATGTAATTGAAGCCTGTACCTTTCTTCCTCCCATTGTTCTTTGCCCCATGTCACACTATGCTCTCGCAGTCATTTCAGATTCGTTACCACTAGTGTTGAGCGATTACGTTGGCTATCGACATCGGGCGATAGTCGATAGTCGGCCACCATCGAGGGGGTTTTTTTTCCGGATAGTCCTTCATCCCCGATGCCCAAATTTAAAGCCTAGGGGAGAGAACAAAAACCTTCATTCTTTTACCCCCAAAAAACAGGTTTGGGAGAAGCGGGAAATTTAAAACGGCCCCCAACAGTCAAATGGATACCTGCAAAACATCTTAGGCACAACCCCTTAGGCTAAAAAAGCCCAAAAAAAAAAGCCCACACACCATTCACTACCCCTGTCTTTTTCCCACAGCATGCCCTTAAACCTGCATAAACCCCCAAAAATTTAAAAAATTTCCCCCAAAAGGCATATTATTTGAACCAATCTTTTTACTTAACTGGAAAATTAAATTTCCCCCTGCCCCGGGAACCCAAAGCATGCCCTTTAAAAAACCTGCATGCCCCCACAGTTTAAAAAGTCCCGGGAAGAAAGTAGTTTTTGAATCACCATTTTGGGTTAAAAACGGGACTTTGAAAAACCCCCCTGTCCTGGACCCCCAAGAAAGACCCAAAACCTGTTTAAAACCCAAACAGATTGAAAAGTCCCGGGGAAAAAGGGAAGTTTTTCCCAACCCCCATTTCTTTTAACTGGACATTGACTAGAACTGTACGGGACCGCAGGTATGCCCATTAAACCGTCTGACCCCCAATTAAAAAGTCCGGAAAAAAAAAAAAAGGACCCTTTCACCCCAACCATTTTTTTTGAACTGGAAAATTGAAAAACCCCGACTTGGCCCCGCAGAAATGCCCCTTTAAAACCTGCCCTGCCCCACAGTTTAAAAAGTGCCAAAAAAAGGGAGTCTTTAAACCCAAACCCATTTTAATTTGAACGGGACATTGACTATACCTGCCCTTTGACCGCATATGACCATTAAACCTGTCTGACCCCCAATTAAAAAGTCCCGGGAAAAAAAGGGGGTTTTTCCCAACCACCTTTTTTTAGTTGAACGGGAAACCATTGCCCTTCCTGTCCCGGGAAAATCCCCCCCGGAAAAAAAAAAAAAAAAAAATTACCATTAAAAAACCTGTCTCCCCCCAGTTTAAAAAAATCCGGGAAAAAAAGGAGTTTTTTCAAACCACCTTTTTTGTTAACGGGACATTAAACTATACCTGCCCCCGGGTCCCCACAGCATGACCCGGGGGCCGGATTTACAGTGGGTGCGGGAGAGCCCAGGCGGCGTCCTTCTTTTCCATTAACACGCAGGTTAAAATCCCCTGATGCCCGCAGCAACAAAAACTGCCGTGCTGAAGCAAGTGCGGGAAGCGGAAGTGTGAGAACTCCAGCCTTCCTCAGTACACATAAAGACCGGGGACGTTTTGCCCCCCCCAATGGGGTGCGGACCCATTTGATTTTCAGTTGGAAAAACGGGTGGTTTAACGCTCCATTAAAACCCAAGGGCCCTTTTTCCCTTGAAATTTTCCTTTTTCTCATTTTTACTCAACGTGCGGAGGAAAGGGTCATCTGTACTTTGTTTTTCTGCCCGGGCTCCATAACCCAAATGTCCTCAAAAAACCCCTACACCCTGGTCAAGTTTTTCCCTGAAAGAAAACGAGGGGCGCCGCAGACCTTTCCCCCCCCGGGCTGCGGTTTCCCCGCACCCCCGGGCCCCCGTTTCTTTGTGCCGGGGGCGAGGGGCGGTGCGGCCCGGGGCCCCGCCCGTTGGCCGCCTGGGTCCCGCGGTACATAACAGCTTACCTGCCCCCCCGCCCTGACTCCGGGCCGCCCCGCCCAGGGGTTCGGGGCCGCTCCCCCCTTCCCCAAGGGCGCGCCGGCGCCACCCTCTCTTTTAAAAAGGGCCAGTGCGCCGGAAATTTGGGCGGGTTTTCCCCGGTCACTGACCCTAAAATAATTGGCTCCCCCTTTTCCGGAAAGTCCCTCCCCGATTTTTAGTGCCTCCTTCCCTTTAAAAGAAAAGCGTCTTGTCCTAGTTTCCCCTCTACCGTGTACCAGCCCCGCCCCGCCCCTTTTTCCTGACCACAACCTCTGCCGCCTGCCCTGACCAATTGCCGTCCCCTAAACCACCCTCACCCACGATTCTGAAACCCCCGCTTACCCTTTGGGCAAACCACCGCAAGCAAGTCCCCCAGGGGAAAAAGACCTGGAAATTTTTTCTCCGCCGAAGCAAGCCACCCCCGCTTTGGGGCGGGTTTTGGTAAAAACCGGGGTTTTTTAATTAGATTCCTTTCCCTGGCGTGGGTTTCCCACCATCGCTTGCGGTGGCCCAGGGGGACCCCCTTACCACTCCCCTTACACGTACCTCCCTTGTACAATTCAGGGGAAATTTTTTATTCCCACAAATTCGTACATGCAATTTTTTTTTGTATTTTAAATTTTCTAGAAAACACTTTTTAAAAAAAGGAACGGAATCCCCCCATGTCTCTGTTTTTCCCCTTTTTTTTTTTATATTAAATGGCCCGTCTCAATACAGGGAAAGGGTAGCTATGTTAAAGATCTTGCAAAAACAAGTCATTTTTCAATATTTCCCCTTAACATTTTCCACCCCATTCCTGTTTCTGACAAACAAACCCTCACCCTTGAGGGCCCCTCATGAAATTTTTGGGAAAAACAAATGTCTGTTTGAAACAACATTTTTAAAAATTAAAAGGGCCTGTAGTAAAAGCGCATGTTTACAGCAAAATCCCCCAAAAAAATTTAAAACAGACCCATGAGCCACTTTGGACAATTGTGAAAAAACAAATGTCTGTTTAGAAACAACATTTTTTTTATAATAGGGGCCTTGTATATAGCTTCATGTCCCCAGCAAAAAAAGCCCCCAAAAAAATTTAAAAACAGACCCCTTAGCCATTTTTAAAAATTGTAAGAAAAAATTCTGGGTTTGAAACAACATTTTTTTTATAAAAGGACCTTAGTAAAAAGCTCAAAGTCCCCAGCAAAAGCCTCCAAAAAATTTAAAGCATGAAACCCTTTGGGCCCCTTTTGGGGGAAATTGGGGAAGAACAAATGGTTTTTTTAGAAACAACATTTTTATAAAGGACCTGTATATAGCTTAATTTTCACAGCAAAATGCCCCCAAAAAAATTTAAAACATGACCCCTGAGCCCCTTTTTTACAATTGTGAAGGGAAAAAATGTCCCCAATTTTAAAAACAAATTTTTTGAATAACCGTAGCATTTGGGAGCTTTCAAAGCAGCATGACCCAAAAAATTATAAAAATGGGCTTCCCCATCACGTTAAAAAAATTTTGAGGGGGAAATTTTCCCCTTTGAAGCCCATTTTTTGTTCCAAAGGGCAATGATTATACTTTATCTCACACAAACCCTGACCCCCCCAAAAAATTAAAAAATATGACTTCTCAAACCACTGTTTAAAAAATTTTGAGGGAGAAAAAGCCACTTAAAAAACCACATTTCTGTTCCAAAGGACCATAATTTAAATTTCGTACTCACGCCCAAAATACCCCCCAAAAAATTTTAAATATGACTTCTCAGCCCTTTTAAAAAATTTGAGGGAGAAAAAGCCACTTAAAAAACCACATTTTCTGTTCCCAAAAAGGGCCATAATTATTGCTGTATCTCACCCGCAACATGACCCCAAAAAAAAAAAAATATGACTTTTTCAGCCACGTTAAAAATTGTGAGGCAACATTTCCCCAAAACCATTTACAAAGCGAAAAATTCCCAAAGATGAAGTGGTAAATGGAAAACGTTTTGGGCATGAAACCCCTTGGGGTCCTTTTCAGTCCCCCTCACAGCAAAACCAGCAAAATGGGGAACCTTTTTGGGAAATGAAAAATAAAAATTGCAGTAAAAATGATCATTTTTAAAAAAAAATTTTTTCAAGAGGACCATTTCCTTTTTTTGGGGAGGAATGTGAATTAAAACCAGCAACTAAAACGGTGACCTCGGGAATTGGGGCCACAACATCAATCAAGGTCCCTGCCGATTTATCGATGAAAGTCAAAACGATCCCCCATTATCTGTGGAAAGCCGGGGCTTTTGTCTGTAAAAAGAACCCCCCGGCTGTGGCGAAGGTCCCCCTCCCTATATTTACGCCCGGCTGCTGGGCAGGACAACACCTCTATGGCGGGCGAGCCCGCTCGGGCCATTCGTCCATTTTGGGAAAACCCCGAACTATTGGGTTTCCCGGAAAAACCCTAAAAAAAACATCGGGTTGAGACCAATGTCGTGCACCATGATTCTTAAGCTGGGCTCTTGGGGTTTTTTTGTGTGCCCCCGCCCTTTCCCTGCGTTCGGAGGTGGTAAATAAAGATTGCCCGAGGTCACCCCCTTTGGGTTTTTGCCACCTTTCCTCTGCTGCCGCAAAAGGGAAATTGGCACTTACTCTGTGTCAAATTTTTGGCGTTGTTTTCCCCCCTGACTTTGAAGAACGGAAGCAGACGTTTAAAAAATGTCTCCAGTTGATCAAAACAGGGGAAGGTCCCCATTTCCCGCATTTTTTTTCTCTCCCATTTGGGGGGGGTGAAGGAAAGTGCTGAGTTTTTTTTTTGTACCCGGGGGTCCCCAGGAGGGTGGGCCCCCCATAACCCGTTGGGTTTATTTTTTATGGCCCCTTTAAAGCAGGATCATTTGGAAAGGGAAAAGGGGCATCCAAACACTCAAGTGAGAGATGGAGCCTTGAATTTTTCCCCAAACCTCTTGGCAGGGGCAAATAGCAAACTGATCTTCCTCACTTCCTCCTCCCGCCTCCCAAAATTTGGGCCAACCTCTTTTCCCAAAGGGAGGGACGTCGGTAACATCGGTGCCCAGGAAAACCTCCTCCTCCTCCTCCCCGCGGCCCCTTTTGGGACCGCTTCAACAAAAGCCCTGACTTGCCTTAGATTAAGCACCCTGAGGGGCTAAAAGGGGCCACCCTTTCACAGATCTGGAACCCCCCAACCACTGGGCCCAATGAAGACCGATGAAATTGTGAAAAATGCGGGCCGTGGATTTGGGGTGGAGAGAAAGGCTCCGTGTTTTCCCCATTTGTCCCCCCCTCCTCCCCCCGTCGCTGGGGGGGACCTGTTGTTTTCCCGATTCCCCAAAGATCGTTCCAGAAATAAGATAACCACAAAGCTCATGCCGACAAGGGGGAAATTTTCCCCAAAAAACCATTTTGGGGGGCTTCTTCAAAACTGGCAAGGGATGGTGCAGAGCTTTTAACCGCCCCCAAAACCCCGGTGGGGGTCAACACCCCATGTTCGCACCCGGGTGCTTTTCAGGCCATGTGTCACTTCGTTTTTGCGTAATTTTTATTGCGCGCGGCCCAAACAAACGCTGGAGCAAAATGGAGGGTGGAAAATTTCCCCCCTGTTGCCAAATCAACAATGAGAAGGTTGACGGGGGGGGGCCGCCTACGGCCCGCAACGCCCCCAGGCGGGACGAAGGGAGGGTGAAAAGGCGGAAGGGCGAAATCAGACCTCAGCCCACTTTAGCAGGCAGTCCAGACCAGGGGACTCTTTAGAAAATTTTTGGGCGACCAGGTTCATGACATTTTTCCAAGGAGTTTCTCCACCTACCGATCTTTTAAGGGGGGGCCAGCAGATTTCCCCGTTTTTCGCAAAACCCCCTTTCCTGGACCCAAAGGGGTTTTTTCACCCACCAGAGCTCGGTCCCCGTTGCGGAGAGCCATCCACCCGCTTCCCAACCTTGTGGGGACGGCCTCCCCCCAAAAGATTTATTTCAAAAATGCTTTTGGGTTTTTTTCTGGGCACGTGATGCCACCAGAAAAGGAAAAACCTTGGGGGAAAAGCCCTGCACTATCCCCTGCGGTTTTTAAGAGCGGGGGCCCCAGCCTGAGAGCCCCCTTTAACCCCCCCGAGACATCCCCCCGCCCCACCCAGTGACCTTTTTTTCCCAGAGATATAGCGGCCCTTTGGGCCCGGGTTACCCAGTCCAGTGTCGGGTCCCGGGGACTTTTTCCCGGCCCCCAGATGCAAAAAAGCAAACTTGAAAAATTTTAAGGGCACTTGGGTGGCCCCGGGGAGGGGCGGCCTTTTTCTGGCAAAGAAATGCCTGCTCGGGATCTGGGGATTTTGGGGGGAGGAAAAGGGCCCTGACATGGGGGAAAAAAAACCCCTCTGTGTCCACCAGAAAGGAAAGGCAACATTTTCCAAAAGGGCCAAAAAGCCTGGCAAAAGCCGACCCTTCAAAAGGGTTTTTTACTTTGGGGTGGTTTGGGTTTAAGTGTTTTTTTCTGCTCTTAAACCTAGGGAACCCGAAGGTGGGTGCTAACTAGCCCTGTACGGCGTGCCCGGTTTGTCAAACTGGCGGAAGGAGAAGGGGTAGGATGGGGCCCTTTTGGTGGGTGCCGGGGGTAACTTTGGGCGACGGTGGAGGGTGAAGCGGAGGCGATCCCTGATCATGAATCCCGAAGGCAAAGGGCAGCCCGAGGAAAGCTTTTTTTGGGGCTGGAGGAAGGGGCCCGGGGAACAGGGGGGTGGAAAAGTGGGGTTTGGAAAGGGCCCCCGTCGGGCCTTTCCTTTTTTTTTCCAAGTGTTCCCTCCATTTCAACTCATGCATTCGCTGCATGTGACTTTGACAAATTTTGGGGGGGGGGAAACCACTTAAGGTTCTTTGCCCCCTACTTTAAATGCCCTTAAAGCAATGGCGGCCTATGAAACGCTGGGTGAATCAGAGGCTTTTCTCAAAGAAGGCCCCCGGGTTGGGGAGGGCCGGGCCTTTTTGACGGCGATAAGCGAAGGGGCGGGGGTTTTCACAGACGTTTGGGTAGTGGAATCATATCCCCCCGGGCTTTTGCGACCCCCCCCCCTCCCCTTTTTTAGGCGGAACCATATTTTACACCCACCTCAACGTCTTCCCCCCTCGTCCAAATGAAAGAAGCGCCCCCAAAACAAATTCTGCGGAAAAAAACCACGATGGGAAACCCCAAAATTTTCATCATCCTTTTCAACCAAAAAATTACTTGGTCCGGCCCTGACTTTTTTGTTCCGAAGCTCGGGCACCCCGCAAGAAGGGGCCCCAAGGGGGTTGCCAGACCGCCCGGGATTTTTTGCCGGGGTTGCCCCGGGTTCCTCTTTTCCCCCTCGATTCATCAGTCCCCTGGGGGGTCAAGAGGCCCAAATAAATCATTTCCCCTTGAACTTTTAACATGCCTTTTGACCCCCCAAACCCCATTTTGGGGCATCAAAAAGGTCTTTAGACAAAAGGATTATCCCCCAAAGGTGGGTACACGAGTTGGGCATTTGGGGGTTCCCTGTTGGGGGCGGGGTGCTGAGATGCTGATGACGACATTTGTGGCCGGACTGGGGGGACAAAGGGGGTAAGACTGCTTGGGTCAGGTTGCAAATTTAAACCCCTGAAGGGCAGATTTGGGACGCTGTTCTTACTGAGGAATTCACAGGGGGGCCCGGGCCCAACGGTTTACCCGGGCCCGACTCCGCAATGACATCCGCTGGCATGCGTGGGTTTTCGCCACACTGGAAGGGCACCCTTTCTCGAAACCCCAAACCTCCAGTGCTACCCCCTTTTTGGCCGCTTACCCCCCTGCATTTTTTGCTCCATTTTTTAGAAATAAAAAAAATTTTAGAAGGAAAGGAATAGTTTTGGAAAGTCTCTTATTAAAAGATGCATTCACAGGGTATTTTTCCAAATTTTCCCCCTAATCAAAACAAAATTTCTTTGGGTTTTAAAATTTAAAAAGAAAAGGGGTCTCTACAACAAATCTGGACTGGGGGAAAAGTGCAAAAAACACTATCTGTTATGTTTTCCGGGATAATTTCAAAGGTATTTTTTTCACCTTTTCCCTTCCCCCTTGGTTTACTATAAAAAATTTCTGTTTTCAGATTTACGTGCAAGCCCCGTCAATGAACAAAGCGTGTGCGCCAAAGTAAAAAAAAAACGTATCTGTTAAATTTTTTTCCCTATAATTTCACGGTATTTTTTGCACCTTCAATTCACCTGGGTGACTAAAAAAATTGGGTTTTTCCCGATTTAAGTGCAAGGGGGATATATGAAAAAAGGTGAAATGGGTTAAAATTGAAAATGAACACCTATCTGAAATGTATACTAATAATAAAAGTGGAGTTTTGCACCTAACACAGAGACCTGCAGATACTAGAAATGATGTGTATCCCAATATAAGTTCAGGCTGCCAATATCCACGAAATATTTCAAAAGCCAACTGTTAACAAAAAATATTTTGCTGTGCAATTTCTACACTTAGTCTGTGTGAACTTTTTCCCGTTTTCTTTATTTCGCTGGTTTGTTTTCGCCCGTGGCCCCCCCCCCCCCCCCCGCTCCTCCCGTGACTTTCCAGCGGTAGATGCTCCATTAAAATTCTCTACCTAACTACATAAAATCTTCCAATCTCTAATCTAACTAAATTGTAAGGATCACAGCTAATAGTAGAGGTTTCTCTGTGCAGAAATAGAATAATTTCGCTGAGCTTTTTGGCCACAGGCAGAGCGCACGTCCTACTCCTATGAGACGCTGAGAGACACTGAGGCTGAACAGAGAACGCTGTTCTATGTAAAAACGAGGTCATGTGATTTTCCAGCCAATCGCAACCATACACATCCCAGTCATGACGTCGCACACACATCTCACCCTGCTCTATTCTGTAATCTGATTTGCTGGCCGCCAAAATTACAGGAAGCGCCGAAAAATGGCGCGATCTTAATAGATGATGCACAGATTTTAACCTTAATTATCGCATGATCTAAAAATTTCGATCACCATTAAAACCTTGCCGATTTCAACTTTGTCGATAATAATCGCTCAACACTAGTTACCACGAATCGCCATTATCTTCAGCTTCGTTCAGAATCTAATTTTTCCTGATATTCTAAACGAATTCCACTTCATTAGAATTGATTCGCTCATCCCTAATTATTTGCAAAGAGGAATGGACCAAAATTTCTCCTGATGTGCACAAATCTCATCATCAACTACAAAATGCAAATTCATTTATATAATTTATTCAATGTGATTTTGGGGATTTTATTTTTGATATTCTATCTCTCAATGTTAACATTAACCTACCGTTAAAATTATAGACTTTTCATGTCTTTGTCAGTGGGCAAACTTACACAATCAGCAAGGTATCAAATAATTATTTTCTTCATCGTATTTTGGTTTCTTTGAAATAAAACAAAATCATGCTGACCCCTATTCCGGATGTTCATTTGGACCCCTGGAAGAGTTGGCAAGTCTCCCGATTTGTGGTATATAGATGAATTGCGGACGACACTCAACTCCATGCAATCAAGTTGTAAAAAGCAGCACGTCCTTTATTCAAACATCGGGTAAAAGCAATACATCTTGGCAATAAAAAGTGAAAGACAAGCTCCTGATGTGTTTCAGGCAGTCAAGTGCTAAGTCATAAGGTACGTTCACCACTCCTTTGGCTTAATTTTTTATTGATTTACTCATGGGTTATAGGAATAACTGGCCTCAAAATCCTTTTTCCAAGTCTCCTCAGTACCCTACATTTATAGTGCAGACTCAGAAGCTGTACATGCACCATCCACAGCCAAGCTCCTAATGCAGTGGTCATGATCAGAGCCAGCTCTAATCCCAGCCATTTATCCTCCTTAGTGCCACTGTCAATAGCAGTTTCAGCATCTAGGTGGTTTATAGAAGGAGGGAGCTCCCTCTCTTACTTATTGACACATCTGAAGCTCAATTGGGGGGGTGCCAATAATTGTTATGGCAGACAGAGGCCAAATAACGGCTTCCAGATCTGCAATGTATAAAGCCTATTAGGTCCTGTCAGACACAGAGTATAATAGGCTGCCTGTTATACTTTATTTTGGAAATATTGGGTACACATACTATTTATTGCCACATGCACAGATGCCACAGATAATGTCTTCACTACATTTCCTTCCTCACCACAGTGATGTCACAAGGTTCTCTAGTAAACCCCAAATACCGATCAGGGGACTGCTATGTTCAGGGGTTTCAGTCTCAGTATGCTATCACAATACAGAATTGGATTGTCAGTTTGGCAGCTGTGTTCTAATAATGGTTATGTGTATAAGAGCCATTAGAGAAGACTAACTATATAGGATCATGCAATTCGAATGACAATTTAAATGAAATAGGCTGAATGGGTCAAATAATATATCTCTTTTAAAGGAACAAAAATCTTTTGAGTTTCAACAAATAAATTATAATTTGAGACCAATGAACATGTGTCATTTGGGAGAATGCCAGTCGCTCTTCTAGCTGCTGTCAATAAGAGTAAATGGGATATTTATTGAACTTCTAAGCTTTTTATTTGTTTGGAAGCAAAAGAAATCTGTACTTCGTCTTTGAAAATAGACTTTGTATCGTATCAATTGAAACTCATCGGCCGCAGCATTGCTGGCTTTTCCCTGTAGAATGAAGGCTACAAAATCGGCTAGCAAGCGTAATATTCAGTCTAAACTGCAATCAGTGGAGAAACAGTCAATTCATTATGTGTCCATTTGTGTGTGTTCTGTGAGGCTGTATATTCTGATATTGGTAAGAAAAAGCTTAGTTACCAAGGAAACTGCAAAAAAGAAATAAAATCAATTTGTCCATATAAGTTCTGAACGGACAAGCACTTTTATTAGGTAAATAACAGCGACCCGGTGTCAGGCTGCACAGTAGACTCCATTTTAGCTGAATAAAGCATATGTCTGGATAACAGGAGACTTAGAAATCAGTTTCTCACCACATATTTGGCTGCATATTTTATCTATAAACTCATAGTTATGTAGTAAGGTTGAAAAAAATATGTCCATTAAGCTCAACCAAGGATAGGGAAGATGTGGATGAAGGGAGGGGGATAGGGAATTTTTAAGTTTTCCTTCCCCTAGTGATTAAAACTTTGGAACCCTTAAGGCAAGAACCAATCTGCTCTAAAGGAATATTTCATTCCTGATCCCAAAATTATCATCAGACTAAATCTAGATGTTTTATACGGTTACATAAGTATTAACATTATTTAGTAGTAAGTAGTTATCTAAGCCTTTCTTGAAACCCTCACCTGTTTCTGCTGTGGCTAGCACCTGAGGTGGCTATTTTACAAATTCACTGTTCTCATGGTAAATAAAGCTTTTCTCCTTTGAATTTTGAAGCTTTTTTCTCCAGGCGGAGGGAGTGCTCCATTGTCTTGTGAGGAGGAATTACATGAAATAGCTTTTCCCAATACTTTTTGTAGGGGCCATATATACTAATATAAATTAATCATGTTTCCCCAGAGCCATCTTTTCTCAAGACTGAATACATTTAATTTTCTTTTTACATTTCCTCATAACTAAGATGCTCTAACCCCTTTATTAGTTTGGTTACTCGTCTTTGCACTTTCTCTAACTGCAGTACGTCATTTCTATGAACTTGAACCCAGAACTGAGCAGCGTATTCCAAATGAGGCCATACCAATTCTTAGTGTCTATAAATACTAATTAAATGTAGAAAATCCACGACACTGCATTTGTATTGGTGTAAAATTAGACAAATTGTGATTGCAAAGACATTCCAAATAACATAGCTCTCCATTTAATTACATGAGGTATAAGAAGCATAACATGCAAATCTAATGTGATGAATACAGAGAGATGTGTCGGCCAGCTATGGTCTTCTGCCAATCACATCTTTACTTAAGAAATAAAAGGTACACATGGGGGACCACTACTACCATGGTGTGCTCTAGCCCTGAGAGAAGAGCGGTTTGTCAATTTGTAAAATTTTGCACCGATATACAAAAAGAGTGCGCTGGTTTTTCTATATTTACTTGATTTCGGGAAGGCAAAACACAATGCTCACAAGAAATGGAGTGCAGTTCCTGACTCTACTTTGGATATAGATACTAATACTGATTCAATTTTTCCCACTAATTAATGTTACACAACTAAGCAGACCATACTCAGAGCTATGATTGATATGAGTAGGAGTGTTTCAACCATCTCTCCGTTCTCAGTGGAGGACTGTTCTTTGGCTAGGTGTAGGTCCAAGCGGTGGCACCTGCACCTATAATACACATTTATCCTATAGATATGCCATAGATATGTAATATGGTAAACCCTTGTAAAGTGGTCTTCCACTTCTTAAAGGGGTTTTGCCAGGACGTGCCTTATTTGCTAAGAATCAAATGTAAACAAGCCACACTGAGTTAAGAGAGAGAGAGACACAGCCAGAGCACAGAGTCGTGCATAACGAATCGTGCGAAATGTTCTCTCAAATAATCAAACTACAACTAGTGGATTCTGTATACAAAAGACAACACCTTTTCTCCACAGCAGCTTGACAGCTTCTTCATGTTCTCTGTCATCAGATAAAGCAGGGATCTACTCAGATAATCACACTACAACTAGTGGATTCTGTATACAAAACACAACATATTTCTACCCGATGCCTTGAAGCTTCTTCAGATCCCTTTCATCAGATAAGATGTGTGATCTGTGCAAGCCCGGCCAGCAGCTCTTGTCAGGTCGTATCTAATAGAAGCTTTTAAGTAACTAAGGGTAGGTAAGGCAGCATGTAGCTCTCTCAGACTGCAATTTTTGTAATCACATATACAGGCAGTCCCCGGGTTACAAACAGGATAGGGACTGTAGGTTTGTTCTTAAGTTGAAATTGTATGTAAGTCGGAACAGGCATATTTATTAAATGTAATTACATTATTTTTTCCAGTTTTGGATAGTACAGGGAACAGTTTTTACATTTGTTTTGCTGTCTGTACCCTTTTTTAGAAGACTTCACCAAACATTCTGTATCTCATGTGCAGCTGTGGCATGCTGGCACTTGGTTATCATGGGTCTTGACTCAGTGTTGAATGTCAGCCACGCCCCATAAGTCTCCGTTTGTAACTACTGGACGTATTTAAGTCGGAATGATGTAAGTCGGTAACTGCCTGTATTTAGAAAAGTGATTAAATACCCATTTTGGAGGTTCCCACATCAACATTACATCGTGGCAAAACCCCATTAAGAATAGCTAATACCTGGAATCCCATTAAAATAAAAAAAAGCTTAAAGTTACCTTCCCCTGATCCTCATTTCCAGTGCTGCATCCCTCCGGTCTTCTTCATTCTTATACTTCCAAACAGGGACGTTATGCACTGCAGCCGCTGATTGGCTGCATCAGTCATGTGTTTCTCATTTTCATCACTGTTTAGAAGTGAACAGTTTGGAATGGTGAAGTCAACAGAGATACATGACTGCTGCAGCCAATCAGCGGCTGCAGCGGTGACATCCCTGTTCGAAAGTACAAGAATGAAAACAGAAGACCAGAGGGATGCAGCGGAGCTAGCATCTTGGACCGGAGGAAGATGAGTATAAGTTTTTTTTGTTTTGTTTTTTTTACTTTGTGGTCCCCTGGAACTAGCTATTGGTTTTTATTAAGAAGTAGACAACTTTTCTGCAGGATTCTCCCAGTTTGCTTCCTTCAGCACAATCTCCAGAGGCAACATCTGAAGAATCAGAAAATACTTGTAGTTGTTCAGGCAGTAGGTCAGGCTGGGCAGAGTTAAGTCATCACAAAAGCCACAGAGGGGTCAGGGCAGGTGACAGACAAGAGTCCAGTTGCATAGAAAGCTGGGTCAGAACTAAAAATTACTAAATGTAGATACTGTTGCTGTTCAGTAACATATAGAAACCTATAGTTCAGACAAAAAGAGAATCGTAAGTACCCCTTTAAATATGTTCTAGCAAATATGTTCTAGAAAGAAGACATAGGTATGAAAATAAAGTAGTAATTTGCACAACCCTTTAAATATGCAAGGACTATTGCGCACATATATGCAAGGGGTACAGAGGAGAAAGGCGCTGGCAGCGCGGTGTCCTTCCGAATACAGTGCGAGTAGAGGGCAGAGACGGTTTAAGATGAAGACAGTTAAACATCCACAATGGAAATCTGGGTGTCAACATATAACAATGGCAGGTTACCCTGTGATCTGAGTATTTTAAGAGGACCCTTTAAAGTCACCTTGACTGCACAGCTCCTCTGTACAGGTTACTTCAAGCCCCATGGTAACATGTCCACAGGTGGTGAATCCTCTGGACCACCGCAAGCAGTGGTATGAGCCACCTCAGGAAGCAGAGTCTAAGGACGTCAGAGCTCGCCGGAAGGCCGGTTGATCTTGTGTGGCGGGAAACTCTCAGGTCTTTACTCCTGATGTGACTTGCTTGAGGTGGTGACTGGGGTGCAGCATGTACCCTACACGAGTGTAGTCGAGTGCAGCAGGAGTGTAGTCAAGGACAGTCAGAAAGGTCAGGGAAGGCAGCAAGCAACATAGTCAAAGGCAACACCAAGTATATGGAATAACTAGAATATATGCAAGCTGTTTCACCAGGAACATGAACAAACTGCAAGAAGAGACAGTAGGAGATGTTCTAATAAAGGAGGAGGTGAATGGTGATAGGGTGTCAGGGGCGCACTGGCCCTTTTAATCTTAAAGAACCGGCGCATGTTCTCTAAGGAATGCACCAACCAGAACCAGAGGAAGGAGCAGAAGTGGGGATAGGTGAGTACCAACCTGAAAGGGTTGCCACTGCACGGACGCGTCTGCGTACCAGGAAACGGACCACAGTGTATGCAGTATGTCTAAAGACATGCAAAAAGAGCAAAGCTTCTTTATCCTGTATGATGAAAACAATAAAAGCCAAAAATGGTCTGGTCCTGTCCGGCAAACCCAGGATCACATGCCCGTACACTAATTTCCTAAAGGGCAAAAGAGGTTTTGAGAGGGGGCTGTCAATTACCTATAACCTGCTATTACACAGAGAAGCCCTAGATAAACCGCACTTTGCAGTAAAATGGGAGGAGGACTTGGGATGCAGTTACCCCATGGATACATGGTCCCCTCTAAATTTTCAAAATGTATCAACCATCTAGAAGTGTCAAAAAAATTACATTTGAGATGGTACCTGACTCCGACTCGTACAGCCCATTTCTCTCTAAACAGTTCAGCACTTTGCTGGAGAGGTTGCGGTCTCAAAGGCACCCTATTACATATGTGGTGGACCTGCCCCTTTATCTGTAACCTCTGGACCCAAGTTGAAGAACTAATTTCAGACTTAACTTCTTCTACTTTCAAAATCTACCCTTCCCTAGCGCTACTGGATATTAATTTAATGGAATTCCCTATCGTCTTTAGAACGACCATATATCACATCCTAGTAGCCACTAGGCTAACAATAGCTAGGTCCTTGAAATCTACCATTACACCAAACATTAAGGAGATCGTTCAAAGAGTGAACTACCAATATAAATGTGAGACTTCCCTGATCATCCCTCCACACATGATCCCTAAAATTAACACTAGTTGGAATCTATGGATAGACTCTCCTTTTTTTAAGGAAACCTAGAGTTGAAGTGGGCAATCCCTTGAGGAACACGGGACCTCAGAGACTCCAAAATATGTGGGGCACCTTCAAGCTCGAGCCGGCTCTACCCCTTTTTAAAAGTTTCTAAAATTCCTTTTGTCTCATAAATCCTCTCTGAACTCACTGTTCTTATTCTGATTGTAAACACTTATTCTGTTATCCTGTGTTGTGACGTGTGACAATTATGGCCTGTTTTATTTGTTGTGATTTGTTTTTGGTTGTATATTCAACAAAACTACTTTGTGCAATTATATGATTTGATATCTCCTGTACTTGATAAAATAATAAAAATTCTGAAGATAAAAAAAAGCCAAAAATGGTCTGCATAATAACAAGAAATTACTAAATATTTGCTTCAACAAATGTGCACATTTCTGTAGACCAAGGTCCACCAAAGCCTTACCTTATTGTTAGTAGCCTTTTTTAGAGATTTGTTATTCTACTAAACAACCTTTAAGGGAAGAATACTGGCCTCTATATGTAATTTCTAATGCAGTAAGCTGTCACAACACTACTGGGGTAATTCAACGGCTTTATTGGTTATTGGAGAATGACATCTTAGTTAGGAATAGTTTAACACTCAACGTCAGGTAGTCTTATTCCTAGCTGGCTTCCACTGATGTGGGTGAGTCAAGGACTCTGTCCTTGGTGGCACACCATATGGGACAGGACCCTCCTTCTCCATCGATATGTCAGTTCTATGTTTTGACCCATGTCTCTCCTCTGTTTTGACCCTGGTATCCATTTCATCTGCATATGTCCGGCGATAGGATTCAATCGTCTACATAAGATTCTACCTAACTCTCTTTTTGTATGGTATTCTGGACTGACCCATTAACAACCGCCTGCTCACACACTCTCTTTCTCCACATGAACTAACTCCAACCCTAGCTTTTCCTAAGCTCTTTTCTCTTCCTCATGTCCTCCCAGTGCTTTCACACCAGGGCGAACTGACTGTATAAGCTCTTTACGTACAACTGTTTAGGGGATATTTGCAGGGAATCCAACTGAAAAAAATATCTGTTTGACTTGACATAAAATCAGAAGCATAAAGCGCTACAGTAGAAGCTCATTGTAACTCTATGGCAACCCTTTTATAGGTTTCCACAAACTGTAGATATAATATGGCTATGTACGTGAGTCAAAGGTAGAATTTTAATTTAAATGGTTGTAAAAAATATGAACATTGGTGCTTGAAAATTTGTGCTTATGTGAGATAACTATCCCCTTTTATGAAAGACATTATTATAAAGCTGCATTTACCTTTATATTGTATTATAGAAACAATAAAACTCATAAATGAACTGCACCATACAAAAGAATTACTTATTTTTTTTCCTTTAGTAAATGTGCACGTTTCTTTAGACCAAGGACCCATCACAGACCTACCTCATTTTTAGTAGCCTTTATTGAAGAGATTTGTAATTTTACTGAACAACCTTTTTGGCATTATAAAGAAGAAAGAAGATTTTACAGTTGTTGTATGACCTTGGTATGCTTAGAGTACAAAACACTTCTAGACAATAATGTTAAAAAATACAAAATAAAGAGACAAAATAAAATAAAAAAATATCTGCCTGGATGCTACAGACTCAATATGAAAGTGAAAAAGACAAATTCAATTTCCTCTTATTATCTGAAGCAGCTTTTGTAAGCTTGATAGAACTTATAATAAAGTTTTCATACAGTCAAAACATTATAAATCCCTACCATACACAGACAGTTGGAAAATAATGATTCATTTCTACATTACTGTAGTTTAATAAATCAATCATCACCAACAAGAGTCACATGACTGTCCTAAATCAGATCTTATTGTTATTCATTTTGTGCAATACTGTAGATGTTGTGAGCAAAATTTTAATTTGCGATATTACTAATGTTTGGTGCAGAATCTACAATATAAGCCAATTTTCAAATATTCTGTCTGCTTTATAAGTCAATCAAGAAGGTGGTGTACCTTTTAGGACACTCATCTATTAAAAGACAGTATACAGAACATGGCATTTCCATACATTACATGGTATAAATAGTATGATATAAATGTGAACTGAGTTTTGCGTCATCTTGTCAGTGGTAGCGCTGCATAGGCAGAGGCATAACCTGAAGACCCTGGGCCCTACTGCAAAATTTGAAATCGACCACGCAGCTATCATGTACCACTTAAAATACTAGTGTCTCCTTATGTGGCAGAAGGGCTTTTGGGCCTCCTCAGGCTGCAGGGCCCGTAGTGACTGCTACTCTGCACCCCCTATAGCTACGCTTCTTTACATTGGAATTGAAAACTTGCTACCATGTAAGCCAGCTGATTACATTAGAACACCCAACAGCAGAGCACCCTATGCTCAGCTTATTTTCAAGGGGCCAACCTCACAAACAGGAGTTGTCCAAAGTGGAAAACTCCTTTAACGTTATCTATACATTGTGATGTCTCAGTGTTCCACTAGCTCTTGAGATCACGTTAGACTGACTTAGGCACATAAAAAATTACTCGAACACAAAAGTTTCTTATACAAATTGATGACTCAGCCAGTTTTATTTTGTTTCACAAATTACGATACAAAGAAAATCCTGAACCATTTGGCCATTAACTATACATTATAATTTCCTTCATTAGCAGGCTTGGAGCCTACCACCAGTACCTTATGTCTACACAGCATATCTTGACCGTTGGATTTTCAGCAGATTCAGTATTTTGAATCCCCCGAAAATCCGCCGGTACACTGTGCTGCATAGACAGCAATGAAAACTCCATGTTGTAGTCTATATAACATGGATTTTTTACCATCGGGTTTAAAATCCACCGGAATATGCAACATGATGAATATTCCACTGGACTCTGCTCTGATTTGCCGTCAGTCCCATACATTGAATGTACAGGGCCGACAACAAGTCCAAAAACTGACCACAGGTTTTGTGCAAATCTGCAGCAAAAACCACGGTCCTGCAAGTGTCAAAATGCTGTTGGATTTAGGACGCCATTTTGACGCTTGACGTGTAGACTTAGCCTAAAGCAAACATATTTGACCATAGCTTTAGTCTTGACTCCCACAGGAGATCGTCAACTGTCTGGGTATTTACAGACAACGCCTTGGATATGTTTTTGCAATAAATAAAACATATTGCATTAAACGCATCCAAAAATGTACTACAAAGTGTTTTACGTATTTGGATACGTTCTTCTGGACTGCAAAAATATATCCCTATAGTTTCAATTGCCTTTTAAATATGTTAAACGAAACAAGAATGGACATGTCAATTTTTTGAACAAATCCGATTAATGCAATGCAAAATCGCATGTAAAACACGTATAGTCTAAACGACAATACGTTTTCTACATTGGAATCAATGTAATCACACTTGAACATTGTTAAATACGTATTGGGGTCCGTTTTTCGGTATGTAAAACACACCCCTATACGTATCTAATGAACGCCATGTGAACATACTCTTCTTCTCCTATGGGAGAGCCTTGTCTAAGGAGCTCAGTGCTCTCTTGGTAAGCTCTTCTAAGAGTCTCCATTCTGGACTGAATGGAGAAAAAAAGGGAAAGTAAATGACTCCAGTCAGAGAAGACATCTCCTGGGAGTCACTGAATATAACTGTACTGTAATTACTTATATATCTGCAACGTGCCTGTTTACAACTGGTATCTACCCCTAGACAGTCATTATACGGTGGAAATAATCGTATTAGTAATAGTAGTGTAATGGTTTATATTCAGGAATAGTATGGTGATTTTTTTCAGTCACTATGTGGTGGTGATATGCACCATTAGACTGGCCCACCAGAGCATTGGAAAATCCTCCGGTGGGCCCACAGACCGACACACATGACACCTGCGGGCCCCCATGTTTCACTCAGAACACGGGACAGTGGCACTGTCTATATTAAAAATAGGGGCTGGCACTACTCTGGAAGGGAGGAAACCCGCGCTGCGCTTCATAGCTACGCTCAATACATTTACACTTACAGCTCCTTCGCACTGTGAATGCGCCCTCATCTCTCTCTGTGGGTGGGACAATTTGAATCCGTGAAGCTCCGCCCATGGGGGCAAGGACTCACTGATTTAATTAGATGTCCTGAGAACGAAGCCCCGCTCCCTTCACAGCACGCAGAAGATATAAGTGTAAATGTATTGAACGCAGCTGTGAAGATCAGCGCCAGTCCCCTCCCCCCAGTGTTCCTATCTAGTTGAGGGGGGGGTCCACATATATACCTGCCTAACTAAAGGGCCCATATATAAATCTGCCTGAGGCGCATATATATGTGTGTATATATATATACTACATCTAAAACTTAATACATTCACAAGGGGGCGGAGAACATGATGAAACTCACATTAACAAGTGTTACACAGATCTCGAGCGAACGGCATCCCTTTGAGCAAACCAGGGGCGTCGCTAGGCAGATTTATTCGGGGCACTAGCCCCGAATAAATCTACCTGTGCCCCGAATCTCTGCGGGCTCCAGGCCGCTGCCGGGGGCCTGGAGTGCTCCTTGGTATCGGCGCGGCCCGCCGATCTCTGACTGCGCGGCCTTTTCACAGCAGCCGCGCACTCTGAATTAGGGAGAAGGCAGGACGGATCGTTACTGTTCTGCTTTCTCCCTTATAGCGCTCGGAAGCGCTGTACATACAAGCAGCGTCACAGGGAGCGTGATGCAATGCTTTATTCAGGGCCCCTGCGACGCTGGGATCTGCTAAGCCAACGGCTCCTGCCGGCTGAGATCCCGGGCCCCGCGTGACGGCGTAAGAGACGTGATGACGCTTACACCGTTCTCAAGCTCCAGGACGCGCGGACCATGGTGAGGTGAGTATGTTTTTTTTATTTTATTTCTAGTTTGCTAAGGGGGGCATATTACATGGCTATAGGTGGGCATATTACGGTTGGGAGGGCGGCATATTACTGGGTACAGGGCCCGGAAGGCATATCGCTGGGCTTTACAGTGGAGCTGTAACCTGTGCTACTGGGGGGCTAGTTACCTGGCTATCGAGGGCTAATAACCTGGCTAACAGGGACTAATAACCTGGCTACAGGGGGCTTATAACCTGGCTAGAGGGACTAATAACTGGCGATAGAGGGGGGGCCTTAATAATTGGGCTAGATTGGGGGCAGCAATCATGGCATAGACGGGGGCAAATACTATTATCGTTGGCCTTGCTGAAGAGGGGCTTAAAAGCCTGGACTCAATTGGGATACCAACCTGGTTTGGGGGGGAAAATTAATTTACTTACGTAGGCCTATATAACAGCATATATAGGGATCTATATTTTACTATTATTTATATTTGAGGCCTATATTAACTACCTTGTCTCTTAATAGGGGACTGAGATATCTACCCTATTGGGGGACTATAATACTTTTTCTACCTAATGAGGACCTGACATACCTAGATTGGGGGATGTGTACCTACTTACTGTTCAAAGAAATCATATTTCCTAACTGGTTTAAAACAAGGACATAAAATTGGTGCACCAAATGGGGGAGCCCCATAGCCGTTTGGGACAAAGGGGCGGTTTAATTATTACCATATTGGGGGCGCTTGTTTAGATGGGGAGTTTTGTATAGGACGGTAGAGAGAGGAATTTTTTAGTAGTTAAGTCCGCTACTCTTCTAACTAAAATGTGGAGTCCTAAGGATGTTTGTTTTGATACATTTTACAGTGAAGAGTCGTGGTCCGGGAGGGAGAGAGGAAGACTGTCATGGCGTCTGGTACAAATGGAGATGAAGAAGAGAAGAGAATTAACTCTTCAGAGACGTTCCCTGTGAGTCAATAAATGTATTTCAGTGTAATCACGTATATTTCTGCTTGAGCCTACGTAGTATCTACCACTTTTGGTCATCTATATGGTGGGTGGTATCTGTACAACTATGTCACATGATGGGGGTGGTCGTGTTTGTTCAGCGTTATGGCGAGGATTTTAATTGAACTTAAGTAGTAATTAGTTGTTGGCGTTCGTTGGTTTTGTATTTTTTTTTTCAGTAAAAAAATGAGATCGTCTGTTATTTTTTTCTCCATGCATCGGTCCTGTGTATGTTTTTTTTTGTTTTTTCTTTCTTTTTTTTTTTTTTTTTTTTTGGTGACTGTTATTTATAAAGTATAGGTGAGAGGTTTTGAAAATGCAAATTTGTCAGCTCTGATTTTCATTGTACAGTGACTGCTGAGGAGATGCACGGGATTTATGTGGAATTGCACGCAAAAAGGAGAAAATTAGTGACAAGGAACCAGACGAATCGTTTTTTTTTTTGTCTGTTAAAAAATTACATCTGCAGTTCAACTGATGTGGCTTGAAAAAAGGCGTGTGCACCCCCAGCCCTAGTGAGCAAAACCTTAAGGGCCCGCAGACACAGGATGTTTTCGGGAGCCCTAGCAAATGCCCCCCCCTGGGAGCAAACTGGGCATGCCCAAAATCATGATATTGATTTGAGAAAGCATAACCATAGTAACTTGACGCTTCAGTTTGCCGTGTCGGCAATATTCAGTGTGTTTCCAAAAACGTCAATGACTGCATAGAATGCACAGAAGATATGGCACATTATGGGGACTTCACACTGGGACAGAGCAGGGGGGACAGTGGAAGACTGTAGTTCAGGGCGAGGACGAGGGGGTGGACGTTGCAGTCATCCCCCCCCTAGGACAGGGGGGGACGGGTGTGCGGGAGGAAAATACCACCACTATAGATGCTAACAAAAACGCGGCCACCGACCCGCATATGCGGATCACGCCGCTTCGCATCTAAAAACCCCTATTCAACTCAGTAGTACATCCAAACACCAAT
Organism: Phyllomedusa bahiana; assembly: GCA_025379985.1. Taxonomy (NCBI): domain Eukaryota; kingdom Metazoa; phylum Chordata; class Amphibia; order Anura; family Hylidae; genus Phyllomedusa; species Phyllomedusa bahiana. The sequence goes on from JAODAL010026084.1 coordinate 40,469, forward strand.
AAGTGCCATCCATATAGTGCTATATACCTGGTTATTAATCTGTCATAAAGAACAAGCACACTATTGAATACTTAATACTGTAATTATCCATAAATGGTGTTGGGATGTACTACTGGGTTGAATAAGGGTTGTTAGATGTGAAGCGGCCCAATCCGCATATGCTTTTGCGTCTATAGGTGGTGTAGTTCTCTCCCCCTGTTTAGGGTGGGATGACTGCACATCCCATTCCACGTGCTCTATCCCAGTGTGAAGCCCCCACAATGTGCCGTATCTTCTGTGCATTCTATGCAGTCATTGATGTCTTTGGAAACACACTGAACATGCGCGGCACGGCCATGTGAAACCGAAGCGTCAAGTTACTATGGTTATGCTTTCTCCAATCAATATCATGATTTTGGGCATGCGCAGTTTGTTCAGAGGGATGCCGTTCACTCGAGACCTGTGTAACACTCGTTATGTGAGTTTCATCATGTTCCCCGCCTCCTTGTGAATGTATTAAGTTATATTTTTCATTTAGTATTTCTATGTTACAATGTTTAATTCACTGTATGCACATGTACTTTGCATATGCACTTTGTTTCACTAAAGTATGTTCTATTTATTATCTGATATCTATGTATATACACTGTATTAAGATATGTACTTTTTGTAATTGAATATTAATTGGCTTAACTGATAGATAGATAGGATAGGGGGGATAGATAGATAGATAGATAGATAGATAGATAGATAGATAGATAGATAGATAGACATATACAGTTGAAACCAGAAGTTATATGAAATCAGAATAAACCTTATCGGTTTTTGGTCAATTAGGATTACAAAAATTATTTATATTTGCAAAATGTCAGAATAATGAAACAGAGAGAATTACTTTCTGCAAAGTCAAGAGTTTACATACACTAGGATTATTATGCCTTTAAAGAATTTGGGACAGCCCTATCTTTGAGTAAATTAGAGGACACATCCTGTGGATTGTATTTTAAGTTACCCACCAGAAAACACACTGCTTCTGTGTTTGTAACATCTTGGGAATTCTAAAAAAGCAGACAAGTATCAAGGCAGATAACTGTCGAACTTGCACAAGTCTGGATCCATCCTTGGGGTGCAAGTGTCAGATACCTGTAGGTGCCTCATTCATCGGTTACAAACTATTATACAAAGTACAAAACCAAGATGGGGAATGTCCAGCCTTCATACCACTCAGGAAAGGTGATGGGGTTCTGTGTCTCAGAGATGAACGTTCGCCAACATGTTGTGCATATCCAACCCAATAGAAACAAAATGAAAGACCTTGTGAAGATGCTGGTGGAAGCGGGTAAGTTTGTGTCATTGTCCACAGTGAAAACGAGTTCTGTATCAACATGGGGCTGCTGGAAAGGCCACTCTACCAGAGAAGAAGCCATTACTCCAAAAAGAAACATATATTAAAGCATAGTAATGTTCAAATGCACAAAAGAACAAAGGACCTACATTTTGGAGACATGTCTGTGGTTCTGACGAAACTTCAAAATGTTGTAACTGTTTGGACCATAATGACCACATCGCTATGTGTTGGAGGAAAAAAAGAGGGAGAGATGGAAGCCTTACAGTCACCATTTCCCCCCCCAAAATGTGAAACACGGAGCTGACAGCATCGTGGGTGTTGGGGCTTTGGTTTAGCTGCAGGAAGGGACTGGTGAACTTCAGAAAATAGATGGCATCATGTGGAAATAATAATGTTATGTTGCAATACTGAAAGCAACATATCATAGACATAGCCAGGATGTTAAAGCTTGGGCGGAAAAAAAAAAGGTCTTTCAAATCGGACTATGCAACACCGAAGCCATACTGCCACCAAACTAGGTTACAAACTGGCTTAAGGATAACCAATCGTTCTCTGTGGTTTGGAGTGGCCAACACAAAAAACCCCTTGTGATATCAAAACCTATTGAACATTTAGGGAAGAGAAAAAGGTTGAATAAGGCAGGGTTCATCAAGGACGTCCTTCAAACATGGCTCTGTTTTTTTATACCAGTTCTGTTCAGGTAAGAATGGGCCAAAATTTCACCCAACTATTGTGAGAAGCTTTGTGGATAGGCTATCCAAGACGTTTTTTGTGACCAAAGTCATAAGTTTAAGGGCGAATACTATGAATGCTAATGGAAAAAATATATGTTAACTTTTGACTATGCAGAAAGTAATAAAAAATGCCTTAAAACATTCTCTCTCTCTCTTAATTGTTCTGCATATGGCAATATTAAATGATTTTGGTTGAATTCCTATATTGACCAAAACAGTAAGGTTTTATTCTGATTCATGTCAGAGACGATGTCTGAGGAAAAACATGAGATTGTGTCTTTATTTATAATGTATGTAAACTTCTGAGTATCAATTGTATATATACAACCTGCCTGAGGGTGAGCTAGAGCACATACTATATTTCTTATATATTTATAGTATATATATATATATTTATAATATATACTTTATATATATATTTATTATATATATATATTATATATATATATACCTGCCTTCTGGAGTGGCCCATATTTATACCTGCCTGAGGAGACATAATTGTACCTGCGCTGAGAGGGGGAACATATATATACTGCCTAACTGAGGGGCCGAATATATTTTATTTTAGCTGACTATCCAAAAAGTGCCCATTTATATATACTTGCTAAACACTGAACGTGCCCTTGTTATACTGCCTAACTGAGGGGCCCTATTTAATATATCTGTTCTAACTGAGGAACATATATATATCCTACCTAAATGAGGGGCATCTTTACCTGCCTATCCCTGAAGGGCCCCTATATAATTATTAAACCTTGCTTAACTGAACTAACTGAAGTGCCATATATGTATTCTGCCTAACTGCGGGTTGTCCCAATATCCCTACTTGCTGCCTAACTGTGAAGTTTGATCATATATATATATATTATACTATATTTATTTATATATATATAATTTATATATATACCACACACCACACCTGCCTGAGGGGGAAAAATAATATATTATATTGCCTGGGGGCCATTATATAATACCTGCCAGAAGGGGATTTATATTTTCACTGCCTGAACTGAAGGGCCCATATATTACAGTTCACCTGCCAGAGGGGACATAAAATTTTTTAAGCTGCCTAACTGAGGCGACCTTTAGAGCTTCCTATTTCTGATGAGGGGAGCCGATAGAGCTACTAACTAAGGGGATTATATACCTATAAGTAAGGGAGTTGAGGAAAAAAGTGAGGAATTCTTAAGATATTTGTATGGGGGGGATTTCTGAGGGCGGGGTCAGCATGAAGATGTGGACCGGATAAGGGAAGAGAAGGGGAAAATGCGAAGACTCAGTGGAGAAGAGATACAGTCACCAGTGAGGGTTCAAAATGGCACACGTAGAACTGTAATCACTTATATGTGTGAAAAGTGTAATGATTTATATTCAACAATAGTTTGGCTGTATTATTCAGTTTATATAGTAGTGATATGTGGTCATGGTGCTGAGGTATGATTCAATCATTATGTGGTGGTGATATGTGGTCATAGTGTGGAGGTATGATTCAGTCACTATGGTGGATGATATCGATGGTCTTTGGTTTCTGGTTGTAGTGGTGGTATTATTCAGTCACTATGTGGCGGTGGTATGTGGTCATAGTGTGATGGTATTATTCAGTCTCTTTGTGAGAGCAATATGTGGTCATGGTGTGGCAGTATTATTCAGTCATTATGTGGTGGTGATATGTGGTCATAGTGTGGTGGGAGAAAAACCAAAACATGGAGTGCGTATGATAATTGTGTGCAATATAAAATTTAACTTTTACTTCACAATTTAAAATAATATGCGGCTGAGCATTAAATACAAAATCATAGCGCACACATAATGCAATGGGAAAAATTGGCGAATTAATAACTACTACCTCTGACGAGTCACTTGGGGTCTCCACACCAGTGTAAATTGTTTGAGCACTCCCCCGACCGAAGGTGCGAACCCCTCAACCGGTAATAGAGGCTTACCCTATAGAACACAAGTCTTTACCCTTACGTGGTAATTAGACATGGCGCGAAATTTCCTCATAAAGATTCGGTTCGATCACTTTTCGCGAATTTTCGACAAAAAAATTCGTTTCGGTCCGAATTTACTTCGGCTCACGAAATCACGTTAAAAAAAAAACAGCTGATTTCCAGGCTGCCAGAGCCTTGCAGGGTGCGTGTTTTTAGATAGTGGTGCATGCCTTAAATTGCAGAGGAGTTAGCTTGGTTATGGTCTTCATTACAATGTTGTGTTTCTAGTATGGACACACACATGGACTGCCGCTCTGCTCTTTGATCGCTTCAATATAAAATGCCCTGGGCACTTTAGGGGCAAAACTGACCAAACAAACAGAACAGGAACGTAGCCTGAAAAGAGTCATGGCAGCAAAAGCTTGAAAAAAACAAACGAGAGCTCAGGAGGCAACATAAGTGACAGAGTGTGGAGGTGACGGCGCACCACAGCACATGAGTCCAGACATGCACAATGACATCCTGGAAGTGGCAAAACAGACCAGGGCGCAGAGTGGCACAATGACACGTAGTGGAGGACAAAGTGGCAGCAGCAAGAAACAGCAGTTGGCACAATACAAATTCAGAGCCTGCAAAAAAGGGAGTAGGCTCCACGAGGGTACAAGACACAGTGTTGGAGGGCAACGGCAGGAGCACAGCAGCAGCATAAGGTCTGACCAGTGCACAATGACACAGTTGGAGGCACGAGCCAGCAGCACATCAGCAGCATGAGGTCAACAGTGGGCACAAAGACAAATTCTGGAGTGGCAAAAACAGGAGTAAGGCCACAGTGGGATGGAGGCACGGCAGCAGCCACGGCAGCTAGCAAGAGTCAACAGTGGACACAATGACACAGTGGTGGAGCACGACAGATCACAAGCAGCAGCATGAGTCAGAGAAGTGGCACAAAACATTCTCAGTTGGCAAAATAGTATTAGGCCACAGACGGCAACAATGACTGAGACGGAGGTCACGGCGTCAGCAGCATGAGGTCAGGCAGGGCACAATGACAGAGATGGAGGTGATGACAGGACAACAGCAATGAGGTCAGAGAGTGCACAATGACATTCTGGGCGTGGCAAAACATACCAGCCGCAGAGTGCCACAATGACACAGTTGTGGCTGTCACGGCAACACAACAGCACAGCAGCATGAGCACATATAGTGGCACAATACCAGAGTGTGAGTGGGTGGCAATACCATCCTGGTAAAGACGGTGGAGCGATGGAAAACGATCATCAATGTGTGGCATCAGCGGGTTGTGCCGCATCAAATAGTGGCTAGGCAGGTAGTTAACCCAGACTGACCTAAGGCATTGGAGTGTGAAATCCTGCCGATCCACGCCTGAATTCATCTTGACAAAGGTCATCGTTCAACATTTCCCGTGGACAACGGTTCTCCTTGGTAACGAGGCCCCCGCCCACTGAACAACCCCTCTGATGCCACACTACTGGCCGGGCCGGACAGCTTCCTACACAGCAAACTCGCAATTTGCTGAGCCAACACATCCAGTTTGGCTCCCACTAGTCCAGGCGATCTTCTAACTGTTGTGGCAAGTGCTGTCCAATAGCACAACCTGTTTTCAGGGAATGCACCAAGTCCTGCTGCTGCTGCTGCTGCTGGTACTGACCTCCTCACAGGCGGTGAAGGAAGCTGCTCATTTAGTACTCCAGACTTAGGTTACTGCTGAGGTGCTGGTACTAGCTCCTTACCCCCCCCCACTTCCCCCATCAAGCCGGCGCAGTAGTATTAGCGAGAGCGTGAGGAACCCCCCTTCAACCTGTCAGGGAGGACGATGCCGCACATAGGCAGCGGCCAACTGGATTACGGAGGATTACCCTATAGTATTTGAGTTTGTCTTCCCTCTCAATAGCTGGGAAAAGGCTCCCTTTTGGACCGTATCGAAGGGTCCAATAGGTGGAGAGCCAGAAGTCACCCACTGCCGGATGCTGCCTATTCGCTGTCACTATCCAGGCACATAAGCATGCTGCGTACATCTGCACAATTGAACTCCGAGGGGCTCCCTTGCCCCATTTCCATTTTTCCACTGTATACTGCCATGGGGGGGGGGCGTCTTGGAGTCATCTGGCCTCGTCTTTCCTCATCTCCATCCACGCTCCTCCACTTCCCTGCTCCTCCTCTCTTGTCACCTGGGTAAAAATCCACTCATTCACCAGTACAATCTCTGCTCCAATGTCCTCCTCCTCCTCCTCCTCCTCCATTTCATCCCACTCGGACATCATGTGCCACGAGATGTATTCGCCCACAACTCTCATCCCCAGCCCAGGAACAGATTTTCTTCAGCATCTTTTCCCAGACATGAAGCAGAGGAATGACTTATTCATCCCGTTAGTCCTGCGACGACAAATAACGTGGCCTCCTCACATGTCCTCAACAAACGCAGGTGTCACGCAAGAAGCAGCCACTACTGGCTGACATCAAATTACACAGGGGAGTACATCTGTCTGCCTGATCATAAAAAAATCGTATAATGCCTTTCTCTGTTCTACAGTCGGTCCAACATGTGCAGGCTGAATTCCAGCGGTGAAACAATCGCAAATCAAAGCGTGTTGGGGAGGCCTGTTCTGGCGCGCAACTGAGGAGGGTGTTCCCTCTTTTGTAACAATGGGATAAAGAGCATGCACAGATTTCCAGGCCATTTTCAGATGTTCTGCAGATCGGTGGAAGACTTCAGGAACCATTTTAACAACAGATTGAACACGAGCGCCATGCAGGCGCATGGAACCATCCCTCCTCGTGACAAGCGCGACACCAATGTTCCTGCCTCATTGTCCCCGTCACCAGGTTCCGATTTGCAGTTGGCCGAGAAACCAACAATCCGATTTCTTGCTGCATGACGCGACATTCCTCACCCCTGTGTGACTTCTACGTTCAGCCAGGCAAGCTAGTTGTAGAACGCGTGACATACAACCGCTGTGCCCCAAACACATGTGGTATGATGGAGCATACTCTGTGATCCTGATATGGTGGTGGTGGTGGAAGGAGAGGATGCACATGCCAGGACACAGTTTTGACAACGTGAGGAGAAAGCGCTCTCCTGTCCAAGTTTGTTGGTGTGCCTGGGCAGTAAGCACATTCACCCATGGGCCGTAAAGACATGTACTGGCCCTGACCGTAGTTACAAGCTCAGACGTCCGCGCTGCCTGTGTACCTAGGGAACAAACCGATAAGCTCAAGACTGACCCACGTTCTGTTCTACATATTTATAAGTGCTGGTACTGGCCTTTTTTGGAAAAGAATTACGGCTTGGAACTCTCCAACTCGCTCGGCACAAGCCATATAGTTCTCTGAATTGCAAGTCCACCTTTTGGAAAGGAGAGGACTGCAGTACCAACAACTTGGACAGGAGCCGTCAGCAGCTGGCACCTTAGTATGGTTGGACCATACGTTGTCTCTTAACAAATCGCCTCTCTGAACGACTGTGCTGCGCCATGAGTCGCGAGGAGCAGGAGCATCTGACCGGGAAGAGGATGTCAAAGAGAAACAGCTGCTTCTGAGAGGTGGTGAGCCTTGACTGCTGAAATGGCTTGCGTTGCCCACTTGCCCAGCTGCTGCGCAGGCGCAGAAGGACCACCACATCTAGCCACGTTTCTACTCTCCCAGGCCACCGATGGTGCGCTGCATGTGTTGACAGCAGGGCCGTTGTGCAACAGATGCTCCCTGCCACATTTTCACTTTCTGCCCAGCCAGATTCTAGCATATACCCATATTCGCTCCTCCATGTCTAGCAAAGAACTGCCACACAGCCGAGTACTGATTTTACCGCCAACGCTCCGCAACTGAGGAGTGACTACTGCCGCCGCTCCCTCGCTGAGCCCCTGTGCCGCTATCTCTTGGACCTCCGATAGCGGATTTTCTATACCCCCGACCGCTTGGCTCCCGACCTCACACAGTGCTTACCCTGCTGACTCACGGCCACACAACCCACTTGCTGCTCGCCGCTGCCTGAACCCAAGCTGACGCACTCATCTCCTGACGATAATGAAGCCCTTGCTCACCCCGGATCCCCAAGTCGTCGGCTACATCATCCTCTATTTGTGTTTCATCGTCACTACTACCTCATCACCAGGTTTGTAAGCCGAGCTGACCTCTCAACCACATGAACCTCCCCATGCCCCTCCACATCTTAACTTTGCCGCCTACAGCAAGAAGCTGGATATTGGCCCATTTTCTTCGCTGCCAATACTGCTGATCCCCCCTCCTCAAATGTTCATACCTCAGCTATATAGTGCGCTGAGCCCATACCACATAGTAGATCCCTGGATGAGGAACTGGATGGGACGAGAGGCGGACTGAGACATGTATGGCCTCTGACCCGCTCGAGCCGCCATGCCAAACTAAGTGTGTGTCGAGTTCCCACCGACTCTTGGCTGGGTTTTCCAGATGTCCATCTGGGGAGGAAAGGAGACCTAGTCAACAATCAAGAACCCTTGGTTGCTGACACAACAACACCTGCCGCTAGATGACACGTCAGTTGTGGCCTCACCGATGACCCCTGCTGCGACCTCCCCATGCTTGCAGCGACCAGGGGCCCTTTCAGTAGATTGTGCCACTGCCACTCCGCAGTTGCAGAGCCTGCCACCTCTCTGTCTGACATACTGTTTGTCTAAAAAGTACAGAACACTGTTTGAAGAAGCTATCTGTATATGAAAAATATACACCCTGTTTTATGAACCTCCAAATGAACCCAGTAACAAGCTGGTAACCTTGGATAAACTTGCGCTCCACAAATGGCCAGGAAAAAATTTTACTTGTAGTGCTTCGTTTACAGCACTCGTGTGTTTACTAAATGTAAAGCAACAAACAGGCTTAATTAACCACCTTCGCTTGTGAATTATGCTACAAGAAAATTAATAATTTCGGTGTTTGAAAAAGACGGTTATTTTTGCAGCAAGCACAAAACAAGCGCTAATTTAACCCCTGGATTTAAATTGCGCATAGAATTGAGCCAACACAAACTAGTACTTTGTACGTGTTACAATGTGGTAATTTTTCTACGCCACACAACAAGAGATAAAATTGTAATTAACCTTTGTTCTTGAATTAGCTACCAATAAAAAATATATATATGCGTTGAAAAGACTGTATTTTTGTCACACACCAGCAAACACAACGCTTAATTAAACCCCTGGATGTAAATTGCCGCCATAGAATTGACCAACCACAAACTATACTTTTGTAAGCAGTGTTACAATGGCGTATTTTCTACCCACACATCAGAGATAAAATGGTAATTAACCGTTTGCTTTGAATTAGGCTACCATAAAAAAAATATATATTGCTTAAAAAACGTTTATTTTTGTCACAACACGCCAGCAAAAACAACCTTAATTAACCCCTGGATGTTCAATTGGCCATAGGAATTGAGCCACCACAAACTAGTCAGCTTTGTAGCGGATACAATGGTGTAATTTTCTACGCCACACAACAAATATAAAATTGTAATTAAACCTTTGCTTGTGAATTAGGCTACCATAAAAAATATCTATTATTTGGCGTGTGAAAAAGACGGTTTAATTTTTGTCAGCACACCAGCAAAACAACGCTTAGATTACCCCTGATGTAAATTGCGCAATGATTTGAGCCACCAAAAAACTAGTACATTTGTAGCGTGTTACAATGGCGTATTTTAACGCCGACACAAAACAAAATAAAATTGTAATTAACCTTTGTCTGTGAATTAGGCTAGACCAAAAAAAAATATAAGTTTGGCGTTGAAAAAGAACGTTTATGTTTGTCAGCACACCACAATACAACGCTTAAAATTAACCCCATATGTAAATGTGCGCAATAGAATTTAGCACCAAAATGAAGTGTATTTTGTAATGTAAAAACGCTGTTTCTTTAAAATGAATACAACAGGAACTGGCTTAATCCAACTTGATATTTGAATGTAAATGCAAGCTGCATGGACGCACACTGATTTCACATCCAATACCCCAAAAAATCTAAAATAGAACATTCAGAAGAACAGTCCTCCTTTGAGACAAGCTGAGCACCCCACAAAAATCGCTGTGTGAAAAATCAGTTCTTCAAAAGCGATATCACCCCAGCATCACCGTCCCCTGTCAGTACATGAGAGAGTTGACTCCCCACGCCCTCTCTATATAGTGCGGTGACGTCACAAGATCCCCGCCAGTCTCTCTGATTGGCTTCATCTCTGTTACATGTCATGCGGCTATGTCCTTCTTCTCTCCCCAGATGCTTTAACCCATGTAACTCCATGTGCTCGCAGCCATTTTATCAATGAAAAGCACACTTCTAGCCCCGACCGACTTCGTCCGCGAATCACCCCAAGTTCGATTTCTTAACAACCAAGTTTTCCTAAATTCTAAACGAATTCCAACTTCGTAAATCGATTCGCGCCATCTCTATCTACTGTATAAACTATAAGTCTGCTAAGATTTTTAAATTACTGCAATAATAAACATCAGGTATAAATAAACACAAGTATTTGCTGAGTATTAACAAGGACTTCTCCCTCTCAACTCAGTCATCCACACTTAAAAGAAAAACACACTTAAAGAAAACAACCTCGCAAGACTCCGTTCACTCGCATCAAAATCTCAGCTTTAAACCTTTCCCACACTGCTGTTCTGTGCTGCAAACATCTCCTACAGAACAAAGGCCTATCACCCACACCGTTGCAATTTATGCTCGCTGATTAGGTAACCACACCCTGACCATCACCTGAACCATCACTAACTCAACAAAGCCCTCACACTGTGTATGTTTCTAACTATAGAACTATAACTAACTACTCTCTTTAAACACTATAAACTATAAATGTAATCTCTGAGCACAAAACAATGTAGCTACTATAAACTAAATGTCTGCTAAAGAATTTAAATGTAACTGCAATAATAAACACCGGTAGAAATTAACACAAGTATATTGCTGAGGATTAACAAGGACTTCCCTTCCTCTCAATCTCAATCTCCACACATAAAATGAAAAAACAACACTGTTAAAGAAAAAACTCGCAAACTCGTTCACCAACAACACATCGCTCCAAATGCTCACTTAAAACTTTCCCACACTGCATTTGATGTCTGCAAACTCTCCTTCAGAAGCAAAAAAGTTTTGTTTTGTCTTCACACAACTTTTTCCTATTCAATGGTTTGCTATTACCACACTCAGGGGACTACTAGGACCCTTCGCTCCCTCATACGCGAATCTCTTCCACTGGGCTATTGGAAAGCACACCATTGTTTTTTCTGACAATTTTGCCATTTCATGAGTAATAACTTATTGGGGGCATACATTGATACAATCATCTTGTCTGGAGAGGTCCTGACTACTTTTGATGATTTGTGAATAAACTGAATTAATAAATCTTAAATTTTATTACATCAGTAATGATGATTCACACAACTTCACTATTTGGATGTGAGCTATTATGAAAAGCAGCAAAGGATGTTCGTCAACATACACAGTTCCGTAAGCCTACAGCAGGGAACCGCTTATTAAGGTGAAAGTTTTCCACCCGATCCCCTTCGACAGGCATCCCAAAAGGCGCAGTACATCCGCACTCGAGAAATTGTATCAACACACAGGCTTTTAAACTGAAGCTGAATCCCTAACAAAAACGATTTTCAGAGCGGAAACCCACAAAAAGTACTGCTAGGTATCAATGGCTTGGCATCTGTTCATACATCTCTGCTATCCCCCAAAAAGAACCTGAAGATCTGAGGCGGGGGGCAACAAAGTTGAGAGCGATAGGCCACATATGATAATGCATTTCCAACACATACGTGGTATCATAACTAATTTTTGGCCTATTTTACAACAGACCCCTGAATACCCACCTTCATTGACGACTCACCCCGTATTCGCTTAGACTGGAAAAATATAGGGATCTCTTGGTCCGATAATCATGTATACACCACCAGATATTCCACCAAATGTGGTTACAATAGATCAACTGGCACATTTAAATGTGGCACTGTAAGCCATGCAGATTTCATTTTGGTTCCTAAACTTTCACTAATCTCTATCTGGTATAACGTTTAAGATGAACACTGTTATCCAATTGCAAGCCAAGGGGGATTTATAAAGCCATATGTGCTCCCCCGATGTAGGTTGGCAAACTATTAGGATTTTAACGATGAGTACTTACAACCTAGGATATAAAACTCAACGACACACCTCTAGCAACTCATCAAGAATCAGAGGTCCATAAAGATAAACCTTTGATTCAGATTTCAGTGATAGAAGTGGTTTGTCCTTCCCACGAAAAGGGATATTGATAGGAAACTTCTCCCAGAGAGAAACATTCTGGATTTTTTGTCTGAAACCATACAGCCTCATCCTAAACATTTTTTCTCACTACAGCATTTATTTTAAGAAAGTTCTCGCAGATTTATTGATCATTAGGGTTTTTGCAAGCCCTTCGTTGTAATTTTTATCATTTATTTAATATATAAACTAGTGGTATTTAGTGGTTTATATAATTGCTTTCTATTAAATTATTATACTGTACTCTACTCTGTATCTGTCTCGCCTGTTGCATAATTTATGGATTTTCAAACTTTCCCCAGTTTCATAATTTCAACTAGTATCCTTTCATTATTTTTTACCATTGTGTCCCTAGGCCGCTCATAATTATTTTTGTGAAGTGCCATATATATGTATCACTATACGCACTCACAATGCCTCGTGTTCCTTGTTGCAATCAGCTAAATATCGTTTGTAATCGCCTCTGCTTACTTTTAGATGCCGATATTATATCTATTCCTCTATGTTTAGCGTCAGCCCCAACTTCCTCTTATCGATAGCGAAAGAACCGAATTTTACGTCATTTTGTAGTTTTCGTCGAAATTAGTTGCACCATGGGCGCAGTTTGGATTTTTTTTTCCGGACTCCGATTCATCACAGGTATAATGAGTGTGACACGAGTTGGATCTTACTGCTTTCCTATCTTCATTGTAAGCAGTATCGTCATCTATCTAGAACCCTTCGTCCCGATTGCATCATTCTAAGGACGAAAGTTTCTAATTAATTTTCATTTTATTGTTAATTATCATTTCATTCTCTTATTTGGATTATTATCATTTGATTATAGTTTTTGCCCCTATCGGGTTTCCCTATCCCCTATAACCCGTGATATTTACGGGAGAAACGCGTTTTTTGTTGTGGATTTCTATCACATAGATTTGGTTGTTTTTGTTTGTGATACTTTTTTAGGGTATGTTTATGGTGAAGTTTTTATGTATGTAAAATTATTTTGGGTTATGTTTTTTTGGGCCCGTCACTATCTGCGGTATATCTTTTTATATAGCTAAGGTCTTTTTTTGAGGGGTCCCCCTTTTTAGGGGGGTTACCCCCGCGTACTTGTAGGATTGTATTTGGGTAGTTATTTTTAAACTTTATTTTTTTAATGTTTTTAGGAATAAAAGTTAATTTTTTAGTGTAAATATTACACCCTGGGCATTTGATTCTAGTAGTTTGGGATAATTTTGTATGGCTAAAAATCCGGGTACCTTTCTATATTTTTTCCTTTCTCCACTGGAATTTTAATAAGGAGATTTGTTTTTTTGTTTTCAAAGGAATAGGAGTATAGACTCATCCACCTCTCATGCTCCCACATATAGAGAATAGGCATGACCAATGTACCCATGGCGGTACCACATCTGTAGATAACACACATCATAAATAATAGAAATAACTGTGGTCTAATATGAATTAAAGTAAAATTTACTAGAAGTGATAGATCTTCCAAAAATCGAGATTGAGTCGATTTTTATGGGTTACGCAATCTCTATCGTTCCAATTTTTGCCAGTAAAATCGGGTAAAAAAATTGCGATCGACGCGCCACGGCATTTTCACTGTGCATTTTTTTTAAATTAAAGACGTTTTTTCAAAAAAATCAAAATGATTTTCTAAAAAATCGAAACGACTCTCTCGATTTTTGCAGATCTTAAAAAATCATCAACACTAAATTTAACTTATTTTAAACTTTGAATTTTTCCTACACGTTTTTTTCTTCCAAAAGGTTCTTTTGGGCTTGCTTTTAATGTAAAAATAATCATAACTTCTTATGATTCAAACATGTGAAAGATACATTATCATCACAGTTAGTTAATGTTGTTAGATATTGTGTTTTTTATTTTATTAATTATATGCTTATAACTTATGTGATATCAGCTCAATTTACACAACAGCTAGAATTTTAGTCATTATATGATCTAAGCAATTACCTTAATTTTAGCTAAGACAATTACCTGTAACACAATGCAATGATTTGCTTCCTATGAAATATATAAAATAATTATGGGAAATAATTGTTTGTGAATGTTCCTTTTTTGGATACAGATGTTTTAACTTGACTGTGACATCCCAGCTTTCCATGTTATCTGCATTATCTCCTAACAAAAGCAAATGAAAAGCATTGAAACATTTTAGATAACATTCCCTGCCTTGATATCATGGTGCGTTATCTATCAAGTTAAGTTTTGCCTCATCTTTAAAGTTTAAAACCCCCGTACCTTTTTCAAATGTTTATCACTTTACCCCACACCCTTCAGCAATAGTTTCCCTTTATAAATCATTACAATAACCCTTAAATTTTTAATTTCATTATTTTCGCAGGACCTCATAGAGGATTCCTACAATCTGTCACTTTTTGGGATTTACAAAAAAAATTTCCCTGTGGGGGAAAAGGAAAAATTTACAGATATAAACGTCAGTGCTGGTTACTATTTCTATTATATTTCAGCAAAGCATTTCTTTTTATAATTCTTTCCCACACTTTAATGTCAGAGTATACCAAGGGCCTCTGGTAATTGTGACTCTTGTGGTGACTCAAAGGTCATATCAAGGACACTGCTATTTGTGTTCAGGGTCATCACCCCGAAAATGTAAACGGGAAAAAAAAAAAAAAAAAAAAAAAACTTTTGATACCACAAGCGGGCCCCTGAGAAAAGACTGTTTCAATTGGTTTAAAAACAGTAAAGGGATCAATTTTTGTAAAAGCAGGAAAAAACCAAAAAAAAGGGTTTGGGGTTGGGGTTGTGTCCACAAAGCAGTTTAAAAATACCTCCCAAAAAATTCTGTTTAAAATCCGGCCATTTTTTAAAACATCCAAACGTTTTTTTTGGGAGATGGTTCTGTCCACATTTTGCAGAAAAAAACCCTTTAAAAGGGGTTTGGAATAAAAATGTTCACCCACAGTCACTTGGGTTGTTGAACTACGGAAATCCACCCCGGTAATTCATTGGTATTCCTTTCCCCTCCCTTTT
This sequence comes from Phyllomedusa bahiana, assembly GCA_025379985.1. Taxonomy (NCBI): domain Eukaryota; kingdom Metazoa; phylum Chordata; class Amphibia; order Anura; family Hylidae; genus Phyllomedusa; species Phyllomedusa bahiana. Next base: position 55,762 of record JAODAL010026084.1, read on the forward strand.
TTTAAATTTTTCCCTTTCCCTTTTAAAAACAGTCATTATTTTTTAAAATTTTTTTCAGTGACAAAGTTGAATGAGGATTTTTTTTTAGGGTTGGAAAATTTTTTAATTTTTTAGGGGCAATTTTTAAATTTACAAACAAATTACTGTAGAATTTTTTTTTTTTTCTTTTTTTTAAAAAAAAAAAATAAAATTTTTTCCCCCTTTTTTTTTCCTTAAAAAACCCCCCTTTTTAAAAAAACAATTCCCAAAAAAAAATATTTTTTTTTTTTTAAAAAAATTAAAAAAAATTTTTTTTTTTTATAAAAAAAAAATTTTTTTTTGAAAATTTTTTTTTTTAAAAAAAAAAATTTTTTAAAAATTTAAAAAAATTTTTTTTTCCCAAAAAAAACCCCCCCCCACCCAAAACCCCCCCCAAAAACCCCCCAAAAAAAAAAATTTTTTCCCCAAAATAAAAGGTTTTTCCAAAATTTTAAAAATTTTTTTTCCCCCCCCAAAACCCCAAACCCCTTTTTTAAAAAACCCCCCCAAAACCCCCCCCCCTTTTTAAAAAAAAAAAAAACCCCCCCCCCCAAAAAAACGTTTTTGGGGGGGGGAAAAAAAAAAAAGGGTTTTTTCCCCAAAAATTTTTCCCCCCCCCCCCCGGGGGGTTTTTTTTTAAAAAACCCCAAAAAAATATGGAAAACCCCCAAAATTTTAAAAAAAAAAATTTTTTAAACCCCCCATTCCGCCCCCCAATTAAAAACCCCCCCTTTTTTTTTTTAAAACCTTTTCCCCCCCCAAAAAAAAAAATTTTTCCCTTTTTAAATTTTTTTTTTTTTAAAACCCCCAAAAACCCCCCGGGGCCCCCAAAAATTTTTTCCCCTTCCCCCCCCCCCTTTTTTGGGAAATTTTTTTTTTAAAAAAAAAAAACCCCAAACCCCCCCCCCTTTTTTAAAAAAAAAAAAAAAATTTTTTTTAAATGGGTTTTTTTTTTAAATTTTGGGCCCCCCCCCCTAAAAAAAACCTTTCCAACCCCCCCCAAAAAGGGGTTTCCCCCCCCCAAAGAAAAATCAAAAGGGCCCCCCGGGGAAAAACCCCCAAAAAAATTTTCCCCCCCTTTTAAATTTAAAACCCAAAATTTTTTTTTTTTTGGGGCCCCCCCTTTAAAAACCCAAAAATTTTCCCCCCCCCTTCCCGGGGAACCCCCCTTTTCCCCCCCCCCCCCCCCTTTTCCCCCAAAAAAAAAAAAACCCCCCCCCCGCCCCCCCTTCCCCAAAACCCCCAAAAAAATTTAAAAAAAGGGGGCCCCCCCCTCCCCCAAAAAAACCCCCCAAATTTTCCCCCCAAAAAAATTTTCCCCCCCCCCCCAAAAAAAAACCCCCCCCCCCCGGGGGGGGGGGCCCCCCCTTTTTAAAAAATTTTAAAACCCCCCCCTTTTTTTAAAAAAAAAAAAAAATTAAATTTTTTTAAAAAAAACCCCCCCCACCCCCAAAAAAAAAAAAGGGGAAAAAAAAGGAAAAAAAAAACATTTTTAAAAAAAAATTTTCCCCTTTTTTTTAAAAAAATTTTTTTTTAAAACCCAAAACTTTTCCCCAAAAAAAAAAAAAAACCCAAAACCCCCCCCCCCGGGCCCCAAAAGGGGAAAAA
>JAODAL010026085.1:0-57386 GCA_025379985.1 Phyllomedusa bahiana
AGGGATAACCCCCATCTTTTCGGTATACCACACCCCTTCAAAAACCACCCCCACCCACCTACCTCATAACGGTTTTGGAAAAAGAAAGCCGGGTAGATGCCCTTATGGGCCAGGTAGAAACCCCCATAAAAAGGAAAGTGCCCCCTAAAAGGCAGGTAGTGCCCCCTTGTAGCCAAGTAGATCCCCCCTTCTGTAGCCAGGTAGGTCCCCCCCATTGTTAGCCGGGGTAGTCCCCCCATTGTTAGCCAGGTGGGTTTGCCCCCATTGTTACCAAAGGTAGGTGCCCCCTTTTTGGGCCAGGAAATTCCCCCCTCTGTTGCCGGGTAGTGCCCCCATTTTTTGCCAGGTAATGTCCCCTTGTTGCCGGTAGTCCCCCCATTGTTCCCGGGTAGTGCCTCCATTTTTGCCGGGGTAGTGCCCCCCTGGGGCCAGGTAGATTCCCCCTCTGTTCCCCAGGTAGATGCCCCCCTCTGTTGCCATGTAGATGCCCCCCTCTGTTGCCAGGATCCCCCCAATTTGCCAGGTATTTGCCCCCCCGTTGCCGGGCAGGTCCCCCAAAAGCAAATAAAAATAAAATTAAAAAATCCACTTACCTCCCCAGGCTCCTGCACCCACGGCCGCCCCGGGACGATTTTCCCCAGCGGCGCGGGGGGGAAGTGAAGCACCCCGCGCGCATTTCCCCCGGCCCCGCTGCCCTGTATGTGCAGCGCCCACCCCGGCGCCGGGACAAACGGGGGGAGGAGGGGGAAAGGGAGCGATCCCTCCGGCCTCCCCCCTGCACAGGGAGACCCCGGGGGGGTAAAAGCGGGCGCAGGGGGCCGCTTCACCCGCCTGTAGGAGGGGCCCCGGCGGCCCGGAGAGCGCCCCACCCGCTACTCCGGGGCCGGGGCCCAAATTTAAAAGGACCCCCCCCCGCCTGTGGCGGTGGGAGGAATGCCAACTCCCCCAAAAAAAGGGGCCCCCAAAATAGGGGGGGAACCCCCCCCCCCCCCCCAAAAAACGGGAGAGTTGGCTGTATATATATAGCCCCCCAAGCCCTTTCTCTATATAGCCCTGCCTGCCTTTTTTATAGCCCGCCTTTATAGCCCTACCTGCCCCGTTAATCCTCCTGCCTATATAGCCCTTTTCCTTCCTATACATACCTTTCCGCCCTTTTTTATCCTGCCCGCCTGTATTAGCCCCCCCTGCCTGTATTTTGCCCTTTTAAGCCCCATGTGTAATGGGGCCCGCCTGTATATGCCTTTTCCCGCCCGTATTGCCCCGCCCGTCTGTATATAGCCCTCCTGCCTGTATAAGCCCTTGCCTGTATTAGCCCCGCCCGCCTGAAAAATTTGCCCCGCCTGCCCGTATATGCCCCCGCCTGTCTCCCCAATATGTCCCCAAAAGCCCCTGCCTGCCTTATTGCCCTATAGCCCTGCCTGTCTATATATAGCCCATATAGCCCTGCCTGTCTATATATATATCCCTTACTGTCTATATATAGCCCCCCAAAGCCCTGCCTGTATATAGCCTGCCTATATATAGCCCCCGCCCTTTATGTATATCCCTGCCCCCTGTATAAGATTTCCTGCTGTATATGCGCTGCCTGCCCTTTTATAGCCCCCATCTGCCTGTAATTTGCCCCCTGTCTTTTTTTTAATATATCCCTTCTGTCTTATATTGCCCCCAAAGCCCCGCCCTTTTATAGCCCTGCCTGCCTGTATAAGCCCTGCCCGCCTGTTAAGCCCGCGCCCATATATAGCCTGCCCTTTATGTATTTTAGCCCTGCCTGCCTGTAATGCATTTCCTGCTGTATATAGCCTTGTCTGCCTGTATTAGCTTGCCCTGCCCGGGTAAAACCCCCCCAAAGCCTTTCCATATATAGCCCTGCCTTTTATAGCCCCACTGCCCATATATAGCCCTGCCTGCCTGTTTTTTTTTAACCCCCCCAAACCCGCCGCCCCTTTAAAAGCCCTGCCGCTATAAATAGCCCCCCATAAATTTCCCCCAAGCCCTTTTCCTTTTATAGCCCTCCCGCCCGTATTAAGCCCCCCCAAAAGCCCTGCCTTATTTAGCCCCCCGCCCGCCCCATATTACCGCCCCTGTTATAGCCCCCAAAGCCCACCTGCTATTTTACCCTGTGCCTTATTTTTGCCCTGCCTGCCTGTTTAACCTGCCCGATGTTTTAAAACCCTGGGCCGCCTGTATTTGCCCCCCAAAGCCCCTTCTGCCCGTATAACGTGCCTGCCTGTATATTGCCCCCCTATCTGCCTGAATAGCCTCCCCGCCTTTTTTAAGCCCTGCCTGCCTTTTATAGCCCCCTTCCCGTAATAGGCCCCGCCTGTCAGCCTTTTTTAGTCCCCCTAATGCCCCTGTCTGGCCTTTTAAAAGCACCTATAGGGTTGCCCATGCCCTGTTGCCGTATGGGCCCCCTTAGCCTACCCTAAGGGCCCGCTTGCCTAATATATGGCCCTATAGTACTACACCCGCTGCCTTCTTATGAGGCCCCTACTCTACCTAAAAACCCCGCTTACTGCCCATATGGGGCCCCAAAGCTACCTAAAAAACCCAATTTTCCACTTTTTAAATGGGAAAAAACAGGAGATTAGACGGCGGGCGGGGGAAAAATTTGGATGGACCGCCCATCTTTCGGTTGCCACCCCCCCTTTAAAAGCCACCACCCACTCCACCTAACGCAAAAGGCTTTGGAAGAAAGCCCGGTAGATGCCCTTATAGCCAGGTAGTAACCCCCCATAAGCAGGTAGTGCCCCTTACAGGCAGTAGATGCCCCCGTGTAGCCAAGTAGTTGCCCCTCTGTAGCCAGGTAGGTACCCCCCTTGGTTAGCCAGGTAGGTGCCCCCATTGTTGCCAGGTAGTGCCCCCATTGTTTGCCAGGTAGTGCCCCCATTGTTGCCAGGTAGATGCCCCCTCGTTGCCAGTAGATGTCCCCATTGTTGCCAGGTAGATGTCCCCATTGTTGCCAGGTAGATGTCCCCATTGTTTTCAGGTAGTGCCCCCTTGTTTGCCAGCTAGTGCCCCCTCTGTTGCCAGCTAGTGCCCCCATTGTTGCCAGGTAGGTGCCCCCATTGTTTGCCAGCTAGTGCCCCCTCTGTTGCCAGGTGATGCCCCCACAGTTGCCAGGTGCTGCCCCCATTGTTGCCAAGGTTAGTGCCCCCATTGTTCCAGGTAGTGCCCCCCATTGGTTGCCAGGTAGTGCCCCCATTGGTTGCCAGGTAGATGCCCCCCTGTTGCCAGGTAGTGCCCCCTCTGTTGCCAGGTAGTGCCCCCTCTGTTGCCAGGTAATGCCCCCATTGTTGCCAGGTAGTGCCCCATTGTTGCCAGGTAGATGCCCCCTCTGTTGCCAGTAGTGCCCCCTCTGTTGCCAGGTAGTGCCCCCCTCTGTTGCCAGGCAGTGCCCCCTCTGTTGCCAGGTAGATGTCCCCTCTGTTGCCAGGTAGTGCCCCCTCTGTTGCCAGGTAGTGCCCCCTCTGTTGCCAGGTAGTGCCCCCATTGTTGCCAGGTAGATGTCCCCTCTGTTGCCAGGTAGATGTCCCCTCTGTTGCCAGGTAGTGCCCCCTCTGTTGCCTGGAGAGCCCCCATTGTTGCCAGGTAGTGCCCCCATTGTTGCCAGGCAGAGCCCCCCCCCCCCCTATAGCTAATAAAAATAAAATAATAAAATCCACTTACCTCACCAGGCTCCTGCAGCACGGCCGCTCCGGACAATCTCCTCAGCGGCGAAGGGGAAGTAGAGCAGCCGCGCGCCTACTCCCCTGCAGCCGCGCGTCACTCCCCTGCAGCCGCACTGTCATCCCCTGCGCCGCTGACCTGTATGTGCGGCGCGCACAGACGCCGGACATACAGGGGGAGGAGGGAGCGACCCCTCCTGCCTCCTCCCTGCTCAGGGAGACTCCGGGCGGGTGAAGCGGGCGCAGCGGCCGCTTCACCCGCCTGTAGGAGCGGCCCGGCGGCGCCAGAGTAGCGCACTAGCGCTACTCCGGCGCCGCGGCCATTTAAAGAGCCCCCGCCGCCTACTGGCGGCGGGAGGAATGCCAACTCCCCCGGAAGGGGACCCCAAATATCAGGACCCCCCCCCCCGCCAAAAACGGGAGAGTTGGCTTGTATGCTTAAACCCTGCCTATGTGGGGACCGTATTGCCTACCTAAAGCTGGCCTATCTGGGGCCCCCTATAGCCTATGTAAACCCTGCCTGCCTAAATGGACCCCATATAGCCAGGGGGGCAGGAAGTGAGGTGCTGGAAAAGTGAGGATTCTAAGATATTTGCGTCTAAATCTGCAGGGACGAGTGGTCGGGAGACGTCATCATGAAGGTCTGGACCGGATGCAGAACAAAAGGGAAAGTGAACGACTTATCAGAAACGTCACCTGTGAGTCACAAGATGTAACTGCACTGTAATCACTTATATGTCTGCAGAGTCTGTGTATACTGGTGTCTACAACTCTATGGCATAGTTGCCAACTCTCCCGGTTTTGTCGGGTCACTCCCGCTAATGGGGGCCGTCTCCCCCCCCCCCCCGTGGGTGGCTTAACCTCCCGCCTCTTTAGAGATGCCGGAGGTTATCTGTGTACAGAGGCATCGGGCAGCGTCTCTAGAACGCTGCCCTTCAACCTCTGTCCTGCGCCGCCGCTGGCAAAGCTCTCCTTCAGAGGAAGCTGCGAGAGCATTGCTTGGGAAGGGGACGGGGCTTAGCGGCACCCACGAAGCTCCGCCCCCTTTCCCCGAGTTTGAAGAACTAGGATGCCAGCAGGACAGGTGAGTGCAGGGATGGCTGTGTGTGTGTGGGGGAGGGGAGGAGAGGGGGGTGGCTGATTGCCTGTGAGGCGAGGGGAGTGTGTGCAGTGAGTATGAGTGCATGTGAGGGGAGAAGTGTGTGCAGTGACTGAGTGCTTGTGAGGGGAGGGGAGTAAAGTAAGTTTTATTATTTTATTGTTACTAACTATAGGGGCACTGCCCGGATAAAGGGGGCATCTGCCTGGCTCATGGGGGCATCTATCTGGATAAAGGGGTCATCTGCCTGGCTCATGGGGGCATCTGCCTGGCATGGGGGCATCTGCCTGGCTCATGGGGCCATCTACTTGGCTCATGGGGGCATCTACCTGGATAAAGGGGGCATCTGCCTGGCATGGGGGCATCTACCTGGATAAAGGGGGCATCTGCCTGGTTGATGGGGCATCTGCCTGGCATGGGGCCCTCTACTTGGCTCGTGGGGGCATCTGCCTGGCATGGGGCCATCTACGTGGCTCATGGGGGCATCTGCCTGCATGGGGCATCTTTCCTGGATATTGGGGGCATCTGCCTGGTTCATGGGGGCATCTGCCTGGCATGGGGCCATCTACTTGGCTCATGGGGGCATCTGCCTGGCATGGGAGCATCTACCTGGATAAAGGGGGCATCTGCCTGGCTCATGGGGGCAGCTGCCTGGCTCATGGGGGCATCTGCCTGGCTCATGCGGGCATCTGCCTGGCTCTGCGGCATCGCCTGGTTTTGGGCATCTGCCTGGCGCTTGGGAACATCTCCCTGGATAGAGGGGTCATCTGCCTGGCATGGGGGCATCTGCCTGGTTTATGGGGGCATCTGCATGGCTCATGCTGGAACTACCTGGCTACAAGGAGCATCTAAGTGGCTATTGGGGACACTACCTGGCTATTGGGGGCACTAACTGGCTAATGGAGGCACTACCTGGCTGTAAGGGGCACTACCTGGCTATTGGGGACAGCTACCTGGCTTAAAGGGGGCATTAACCTGGCTACAGGAGGCTACTACCTGGTTCAAGGTTCAAATAGGCCACTGAGATACCTACCTATTGGGACACAGTTTGGCAGTATCTCCCAGCTCTCCTGGATGCTGAATAGACAATCCAACAGTTCAGGGAAGCTGGGTGACGCCAAAACCCTAATTTAGCTTTCTTCCAGAGCCATTACACAGTTAGGTGGAGTAGGGTGTGGCTTTTTCAAAGGGGGTGCGGCTTAAATGCAAGATGGGCGGGGATATGCAAAGTTTCGGTGCGGCGTGCGTGGCACGCCACCTTCCCCTCTCCTGCTTTTTTACTTTCAAACGTTGTCATGTATGCTCTATGGTGACTGTATAGGGGTAATATACAGTCTGCAGAGCCTATATACCACTATACGGTCACTATATGGTGGTACTATTGGTCTTTGTGTATTGATCAGTAATAGTGTATAGGTATTATTCAGTCACTATGTGGTGGTAATTTGTGGTCATGTTCTGGCGGTATAATCAGGTCCATATGTAGTAGTGTTCTTGGTAATGTTGGTTTCTTTGGTAGCAGTATGATAGAAGTATGGTGAGGTATTTGCCCCTTGTATTATCTACATTATCTAACTGCATGTCCTGGTAAATGGGTGTGGTTGGGGAGGGGGGGGAGGGGTTACCCCATCCAGAAGTTTGCTATGGGGCCCAGGTTTCTCTAGTTACACCCCTGGTACTATTACACCACTGTATTATTACCCCTGTACTATGACACCATAGTATTTATTATCCATGTACTGTGACATCAGTTTGTTCAGCATTCCCTGTGACATCACTGTTTATTACCCCTTTACTTTGAATTCATTGTATTTCCCTGTACTGTGACACCACTGTATGTATTACCCTTGTATTATGACATCACTGTATTTACTACACCTGTACTGACATCATTGTATTTATAAATCGTGTACAATGACATCACTGTATTTATAAATCGTGTATTACCCCTGTACTATGACATAATTGTATTTACAACCCCTGTACTGTGACATCACTTCGTTTATTACCCCTATACTGTGACATCACTGTGTTTTACTCCTGTACTGTGTCACATCATCACACCCCCAACCTCTGGCTTCACTTGACAATCCGGTTTCACCTTGCACCCGTCTCTTCCCCTTTTACCTTATAGGTGTGCGTGACCATTAATATATATACTATTCACTAGAAGAAGCCGGTCTGCCGCTTGTTGGGGGAACAGGGAGAGGTGTATTTACTTTTTCTTATCTTTTTTTGACTAATGGGGTTATTATAGATATTGGAGGTCGTAACAACCTACCTACCGAGGGCCTGCCTACCTAGTTCCTACCAACCCACCTATCAAGATGGGAAGGTCCATGAATATTGCTCCTTTTTCAGCCTGCAGCCATGCCAGAAGCAGATCATAACATTAGATGACCATCTTATCTTGATTAGCTGGCTCTCTCCAATATCCTAGTGTATTGGGTACTTGGGTAACAGTGAGTGAGAGTTAGTATCAAACTTGGGATGACAAAAAACACCCCTGGCTGACGCCAAGCCCCAGCACTTATAATACAGAGGCAAGTGTAACTAAATCTCTATTACTAATTCTGGAATAAAATAGTAAAAGAAACACACTGAAATAACACAAACAACACTTTATTTAGATAAACACTCCCTGACACCATCCCTTGTTGACCATTTTATTAAAGACCGTACTATATGGTTCTGATGGGTACAGGCTACAGTAAAATCTCCAGCAGGTTAGTCCTCTGTTTCTCCACATTAGGAGACTGTGCCTCTAAGCTATGGCCTGTAACCAGTCTCCTACCCTTCCTCCCCTACCACTGTGTTATGGGACCTGGATACGCTTTTTGAATTCAGTTTTCAATGCGTTTTTCATGTAATGAAAAACGGATCCAAAAACGGATCCAACACACCGTGTGAACATACCCTTCAAGTTTTTGAGGACGATGTTCCAGCATTTTAGTAAAAATAGTAACCTTTATTCATCCAACATACAAGGGAAAATACAGGCATATGCTCTCCTGTCACGCGTTTCAAACCATAATGGTTTTCTCACCGTGTACAACATCCCCAAAAACTTTAACGTTAATACTTTCGGCCTCATTCATCAAAACTGTAAGGCTAGGTTCACACGGCTTAAAATTGGACGTATTTCAGTCCGTAATTACGCGCCGTAGTGCGCAAATTACGGCTGGAATACGTCCAAGTCATTACGGTAATCCACAGTTCTCATAGAGAACTATGGATTACGTCTCCTCTCCCTGCTCGGCGAATCCGCCGCGGGGGGAGATAAGTGACATGTGAATTACCAGCGGCGTATACGCGCCGAGAATAATGCAAGTCTATGGGCCGGCGAGGGGCGGGCCCCCCCGCTCCCGGCCACACGGCGTAATTACGCCCTGCATTTAAGCCGTGTGAACCTAGCCTAAGACTGTCTTTCTTGCCGATCACAACTAATCAGAGCTCAGATTTCATTTTTTTAAAAACTGAAGGCTGAATCTTGCTATGGGCAACAAAGACAGTCTAAGGCTAAGTTCACACGGCTTAATTGCAGGGCGTAATTACGCCCCGCAATTGGCCGGGCGTGTGGACGGGGGTGGGTGCGGGGGGCGGCACCTCGCCGGCCCATATACATTCATTGCCAGCGGCGCGTATACGCCACTGGAAATTCACATGTCACTTATCTCCCCCCGCGGCGTATTCGCCGAGCAGGGAGAGGAGACGTAATCCATAGTTCTCTATGAGAACTGTGGATTACCGTAATGACTGGGACGTATTCCAGCCGTAATTTGCGCACTCCGACACGTAATTACAGACCGAAATACGTCCCATTTTAAGCCGTGTGAACTTTGCCTTACTGTTAGACAGTTTTTATAAATTAGACCCTTTTTCCAGATTGTGTTCCATTTGCCTTTACTGTGAAAACCAGATCTTTTATGGGAATTATAATGATATTTTACATAGGATTTTACTACTTTTGATTAAACTCTTAATGTTTTTATTTTTTGCTGTAATTTGTGTATTATTACGTTAAACATCTGCATTTACCTCCGTTTTCTAAGCCGCAGAACACGCTACGCTGAATGCAGCAATTAACTGGAGTACACCATTCAATTCAGACAAGTTGTGACTGAATGTGTTCCCCGAGGCCACAATATGATTAGAGGAATCTGTAAGAGCCTCTCTGTTTATTTTTAGTATCCTGGCAGGAACTTCTTCAGAGCACCAGGGCAGAGAAGGCATAGACTTTCCAAAGTTCACAGGACAACCTGCTAGAAGCTTGAACACCAGCACTCAGTCTGATTTGTGGATTTCCTTGGGACGAATACTGGAAGTAATGGTTTTCTCCAGCCTAATTTTGATGCACGTTAAATTAAAGTAAGAAAGTAACCACCCTAAAAGAGAGTGGTTGCATCACCAGGGAACTTCCTCTATTCTCAGCGGTTGCAAAACTTGTGTCTATATTATTGTGCATTCACGTCTTCAGAGACACAATATTCATGCCGTCAGAAGTAGTTGCCAAGGTAGTACAGCCGACTGGATCTGGCTCGGCCCCCGCCAGCACTACCAATGAAGCCGCCCCAGGTGGTGTTGGCGGTGGAGGGATCTACTCCGCCATCATCAGCAGGAACTTGCCCATTATAGGTGGAAAAGAAAAAACCTTTGAGGAGCTGCGGAGGAAATGTCTAGAGAGAAAAGTTCTGTTTGAGGATCGAGAATTCCCAGCAAATGAAACCTCTCTGTTTTATAGTATGACGTTTCCCGTCAAGTTTGAATGGAAGCGTCCTCCAGTAAGTAGCTCCTTGTCAATGTTTGAAACTTTTTGCACGTTTAAAGGGGTTTTATAACTCGTATAGCAGTGAATGACTTGTAGTTCTTATAGATATGAAGATATGTGAAGTGTAAACCCTTGAGCCCTGATCTTTGGTAGGATTGATGGGCTGTATAAGTGATCTCTATGGAAGATATTAGTATTATACATCTATAGGAAACAATGGATACCTACCATACGTATAGACAAGTAGCATGTAAATATGGCACCACTGCAGCTGAGCTCTCTAAACATGGCTCTCAGATGCACAGTTTTAATGCAGAAGATGTTACTTGTGTATATATGCTCCATTAGGCTCTGTTCACATTACTGTTAATAGGGCCCATGAGGGTTCTGCTTGGGTTTTTCTCGCAGTTATAAATACCAGAAGCCTAAGGGTACATTTAAACAGCTGAAAATAAATCAGTGCTGAGGAAAATCAGCATAGTGTGCACCCCAAGGTGGACGTGAGGCAGATTGCAGCCAGGTTTGGACACTGATTCTGAGGCAGATTTAGCACTGAAACTGGGTCAGAATCAGCAACCAAGTTGGTGGTGTGAACATACTCTAAGGGCCCGTTTACCCGGCAATGGACAAATACCGGTCGGTTTATCCGACCGGTATTTGTCCGGTTTTTGTGCCATGCACACGGCCGGGGGGGGGGTTTCTCCACAATGAGCGGAGATAAGTCCTCCCACTTCACATTCACATATTCCATCCGACAACCGGACGGAAGATTGTGCATGTTGAATGCTTTTCGGGCGGCCCGCGGGCGGAAAAACCGTGCAGTGGGGACTGCTGCACGGGTTTTCCATAGGAGCCCGTTGTACTCGTTTGTGACCGGTTTTTCAGACGGTCTGCAAAACCGCAAACCGCCTGAAAAACCCGCCGAAAACTTGTGCCGTGGGGACATGCCCTAATTTTGCCAGGACTGTTCCACAGAGGAAACCGCCCAGTGGGCCCCTAGGTGTGGCAGACCTGGAGTTTTCTTTAAACTGTATATATACATCCTTTGGAGAGGCAAAAAGGCAGAGAGAAAGAGGCAGAGTATGAAAAGCATATACAGTAACTATAGGGTGGGCTCGCAGAATCAACTCCACTGGTGTGAGGAATACTGCTCTGTGGTCCAGTTTAAAGTGAGGGGATCCAACATGATAATGACCCCAAACACACCTCCAAGGCGACCACTGCCTTGCTAAAGAAAACAAGGGAAAAGGTGCTGGACTGGCCAAACAGGTCCCCAGGCCTAAACCCTATTGAGCATACGCAGGGCATCCTGAAACGGAAGGTGGAGGAGCACAAGGTCTCTAACATCCACCAGCTCCATGATGTTGTCATAGAGGAGGGAAGAGGATTCCAGTGGCTGTAACCTGTGAAGCTCTAGTGACCTCCATGCCCAAGAGAGTTAAGGCAGTGCTGGAAAATAATGGAGGCCACACAGAATATTGACACTTTGGGCACCATTTGTCCATTTTCACTTAGGCGTGTACTCATGTTTGTTGCCAGCAGTTTAGACATTGATGGCTGTGTGTTCTTTTTAGGGCACACCAAATTTACACTGTTATACAAGCTGTACACTGACTACATTGTATCAAAGGGTCATATATTCATTGTTGTCCCATGAAAAGATGTAATACAATAATTACAAAAACGTGAGGGGTGTAGTCACTTTTTTGAGATACTGTATATGGGCTTCTGGTTGAGTAGAATATCATTATTAAAGGGCACCTTTCTTAGGACACATTATAAGTAGCTTTTCTTTGATGGGTAGCAGATTGTCATGTTTGATTGTTTCCCATTACTTTTGACTTTGGTTGTGGCTGAGCGATAGGTCCGACCTTCGAATGATCCACTGGTTCCAAAGTATTAGGCATTCCTAATCAAGTGAAACACAAAAACATCTGTAGGATGACTCTCCTTAGTGTGACATACACTACCACATAAGTATAGAATGGCATCACTATAGATCATAATCTAGGAATAATGCCAACAGACCCTCTCTGGAGAGTTCAGAAAAAAACCTTATGGTCTGTTCCTCATCCAACTTTATAATGTTATGGATTGATTGATTGAATTAATTAGAGCACACATGGGAAAGCTTTAGCAGTGTATGCAGCCTCAAAAAATACTAGATCACAATATTCATAAAACATTTTACTTATCAAAAATGTATTGCTGAGATAAGTAAAATTTTTTTGAATATTGTGCTCTAATTGCCAATCTATAACATTATAAAGCTGGGTGAGGAACAGGCCATAATGGCTTCATCTGAACTCTCCAGGTAGGGGGCATTATTCTTCGTTTATGATCTGCAGCGGTGCTGTTCTATCCTTTTGTGGTAGCGTATGCCAACATACACACTAAGTCATCCAACAAATGTTTTTGCATTTGACTTGATTAGAAATGCCTAATACTTTGGAACCAGTGGATCATTTTCAGGTTAGACATCGCTCAGCCACAATTTGGTAAACCATCAAAAATTACACACTGTCTCCCATCAAAGTAAAGCTACTTATAATGTGAGCTAAGAACGGTGCCCTTTAACGAAGAACATAAAGTTTCAACTCAGTGGTTGCTGCAAGTACCCACTAGACAGCCAACCGTCCTGACATTCATGGGTTAGATTTGTGTAGACCCAAGGACTCAACTAGACTGATGGACAGCATAGTGTCAAGATGTAAATCCATGGTATGTCAGTGGGTCTTGACCAGTCCATCTTGCCATCCATTTGTGATTTTTTCCATCTTGACAGCACATGGTAGGAAGGGATACTTTTATCTCATCGTGGTGCCTCAGGCATCTCTATCCTCTGCATATCATGTCATCCCTAATATCTAAGGGACATGAGTTACTGTGATAAACATTGAAACTATTATGCTTTTGCTTAACTATCCATGTGGCTATGTTTATGTATGTATTTTATTGCTTTGGGATACTACCATGTGGTAATTCTCTGATGAACCCGCTCCTATTTTGGGGAAATGCATAGGAATCTATTGTGGAACCTCTGTCCGGACCTAAGGTCCTCCCGTATCCATTATATACATACTTGTGGTCTAACCCTTAGGATCCTTATTATTTATCTAGGATTTTTGACCCTTTTTGCATTGTTGTTTCTTTGTGCATCTTGTTGAGAGTAATTAGGGACTTAGCACTGCATGCTAGTCCAGGTTCTTGTCGGGGTCGCCCTTATTGGCACGGTTACCCCAAATTTTTGTGTATAGGCAGTCGTAATATGTAGGGGTTTGGGTAGGCATTCGTTTTTTACTTGTCGTATTTTATCTATATACTATTAAAAGTTATATTTTATAATATTGCCTAAGGTATTGTTAAGCTCTTGCAGTTCTCTCCAGTTGGCATTTACATGATCTTTTCTGTGAGTTCCTTCCACGCTCTCCATATATAGGATTTTTTCAATCTGTTACATTTTCCACTTGCTGATATGGAAGATAATGAAATCTCATGAAATGGGTTCTGCAGACCTAATTTGGAAATGTGCTGGTGCATACTCTTGGCATCACTGCACATATCCTCAACTGTATCTATACTAATTTATGTTCATAAAAGGTTTGTATATTTCATTGTGGTTTTGTGGCAGTAAAGGATTGTGCACTTCAGAGTTTTTCAGAGAAGTCCACGCGTCTTGTATGACGAGAAAACAATAGATGGGTGTGACCCCTGTCGCCGGGCCTGAATTACACCATGCTTGGCTAAGCATTCTGATTGTTACTGCTGAGTATACTAAGCTTAGGCCCTACAACTCACAATGGAAGTGCAGAGGTTAAGCCAAATTATTAACCTTTGTACTTTGACCAACATGATGGTTTTGACGTGGGACATGGAACCATTCCTGCGACAGTAGAAAAATCTAGTTGCTGTGATCAACACTTTTGTTTCCTCTACTACCAGCCTGAAATGTCTTGGGGGTATTTTTCTTCTTTGTGTTGTGTCTAAATTTTAAGAAAGATGACATAGTCCTAGGCCTTGTGGAATTGGGGTCAAGTTGGCTTATTTTGTGTTGTGGGACTTTTGCGTGTAGCAGAATATCACATAGATTGTATGATAAAAAAAATGATGGGTAAATGGAATCTATACATCACATTTAATTCCTATATATGTTGTAGGCTCTGTTTTCTATTTAATTATACATGGACCATGGGTAATGGACTGTACATGCTAACCGCTCTTTCTACTTTCCTGCAATGTTCAGTACAGTGCTCCATAGATGATCACTCAGAGCAGGCATCCTCAAACCGCGGCCCTCCAACTGTTGGGAGTCTACAATTCCCACTGTTATAGATTATATAAATGAATGATGGGAGTTGTAGTTTCCCAACAGCTGGAGGGCCGCAGTTTGACACCCCTGACTTAGAGGAACATTGGCTTGGCTGTAATTGAGTTCAATAAGTGAAATGTAAATGACAAGTATTTTATCCTATGGTTTTGGTTTGTTTTTTTATTGTTTGGTCTTTTTTTGGGGATGGGGGAAAGAGTCCTATGTGTTCTTCAGTCATTCCATGATTCTTTGCTACATTCAGATGCGACTTTAAAAGAGTTGTGTCCGGATGATAACCCCTAACACACAATATTTGGTTCAGCACCTCCAAAAAACTTTAAATGTGGGTGCACGCTGTGACGGCTGTCATCTAAATACACATAACAATAACAGCAGCACACAAAAATAGAATACTTTGAAATAAACACGAAAGTTTTTTGAGGTTCTTTGTTCACAGTTTTGCGCAAAACTGCTTAAGCCCACCTTTGACTTCCTAGAGACCTCACTGCTGTGGGGTCCTACTCTTCTTTTAACAGTGCTGCTGTTATTGTTATGTGTATTCAGATTACAGCCGTCACAGCGTGCACCCACATTTAAAGTTTTTTGGAGGTGCTGAACCAAATATTGAGTGTTGTGTATTACAAATAGGGGGGACGGGCTTCCTTTGGTTTTTCAACCCAAACACAATTTTTAATTTTTCGTGACTGGGTTTTTAATTTAAATGGTTAAGGACGGTAGCAAAAACGGGGAACCCCTTTAAATTGGGTTTTTAAAAGGGGGGCCGGGTTTGCGAAAAGGTGTAAAGCCCAAAAACCCGGTTTTTTTGAAAAATGTTTTTTTAAACAATTTTTTTTTTGCGTGAATTTTTATTTTGTAACCCTTCCACAAAACCCTTTTCCCCCGGGAAAAAAAGGAATTTTTTTTTGGCCCAAAAAGATTTTTTGGGGGTTTTTTTTTTTTAAGAACAAAAAAAAAATTTTAAAAAAAATCCCTGTTAAAAAAATATATTTCTAAAAATAGCGGGGGCCCCCGAAAAAAAAAATAAATTTTTTTTTGGGAAAAGGGGATTAAGAAATAATTTTTTTTTTTAAAAACCTTTTTTGAAAGGGAAAAATTGTTTCTAAAATTTTTCGGTTGGGGATTGCGCCCTGAAATGGTTTCATTAAATCCCCCAAGGGTTTGGGGCTTTTGAAACAGCAGCACCAAACCCCGCTTGTTTTTTTGTTTTAAAAAAGCCAACAAAACAACCGGTCTAAATTGAGAATTGGCCCAAAAGGGCCCTTTAAGGGGTTCGCAGGATCGGCGGGTTTGATTTTTCTTTTAAAAGCCATCATTATTTCTTTCTCAAGTTTTTTTTCCCCCTTTCCCCTTTTAATTTTGGGTTTTTGCCCCCCCAAAAAATTGTTTTTCAAAAGGGGGTTTAAATTCCTAAGTTTTCATTTTTTTATTCGTTTTTGGGTATGACCCCAAGGATTCTAAAAATTTGTGGAAATTAAGGGTTTTTTTTTTTTTGGGAAAAAAAAAAGGGGGGAACCCAGTGCAGCGCCCCCCCTTTTTTCCGAAAACGTAAGTATAGAAGTCTTCAGTGTGAATCCTATGTAATCAATGAAATAAAATGTCATTTTGAATTAAAGAGGTTCTCCAGTAAAAAATTTTTTATATAAATCTAACTCTACTAGTTTCTATTTAATAAAAAAAAAAATTACCTTACTCTCTTTACATCTGCTCCAGCGCTGTGCCATCCTTACTGTAACCGACCTATTGTTTACTTCTTTTTTCTTCCGAACAGGGATGGCAGGACTGCAGCGGTCATGTGCCACTGCCTAATATCACCAGTATAAGAAGAAAGAAGTAAACAGTAGACTGGGTAGAGTGAGGGTGGCACAGTGCTGGAATGGAGGTTAGGGGAGTGGTGTATAATTTTTTTTTTTTAAATGGGCACTATTTGGCTAATTAAAAAAAAAAGGAACTGAAGAACCCTTTTAACCGTCTGCTAAATTTTGTAGGTGGCATTTGAATATGTAGTAATTACTTAACTTAAAAACAGTCCCCCCAGTGACCAGTTGATGTCTTTGGTACATCTGGCGGTCAGTTGTTATCACAGACAGGGCCGTCTTAACCACATTATGGGCCCCAGGCATAGGGATACAGTGGTCCCTTCTCAAATACATTACATCACACCAGGCCATGCTTATAGCATTGTCTAAATGTGACACGCCATGAGGCCATGTCTCTACAAAAAAACCCTTAACAATCCCAATATCATCATGCAGCCTATGTTGGGGCACCTTGCTGACATCTTGCTAAGCAGCCTGCAGCCTACATGTCTAAATAGGCAGGACAGGGAGCCTATGGCTCCCTGCTTCACCATGGTTTTTAACCGTCCTAAGAACACACACCGTTAAATAAGTAGCAAAGGACATATATTCACCACCTAAGAGCCCCTATGCTTGTGGGGTCCCTGGGCAACTGCCTACTGTGCCCAATGGATAAGATGGCCCTGATCTCAGAAGATCCAGCTCCCCAGTCAGTGGCTGCTGTAGGGGAGGATATTACATACAGGCATTTTAAAAAATATCAGACCCTATAATATTTGGAGGGGACACATCCGCCACATGGGGAGCTACTCGTACTTGACTGCTTTCCACTGTCTCATAGAGAGGGTTCCTGAATGCTGGACCTCTATGGTTTCCAAATGCTTTAAAAGGGCTTACAGATGCATCTTAAAAAATTGTAGGGAAAAACGCAAGACCCAAATGTTAGCGATGTTTAATATCTTTATGGCCTGTTGCCAAGAGGTTGTCTCCTCATGACCATCTCCATTTGTTTGAAGTATTAGAGCATTGAAGAGAAGAGTCCTGTGCTTGGCATCCTCTATATCAGAAACAGTTGGGTGTCACTCATAAAGATGGGCTCTTGCTCTGGCAGACATTGCATGATCGGTCATTTATTTGAACGGCTGCCATGCAATACTACATTTTCTCAGGAGATTTTGAAGCTGCACACGAAGCAATTAGCTGATGCCGTCATGATGATACCCGACCTACTTGATTATCCCTGCCAATTACATTGCTTTCTCAAAGGTGAAGGAAACCTCTGTGATATCTATTGGCTAACTCTCAATATCTTTTATTAGTATTTGGGGATTGTCCAAAGCACATGGTATCTGACATCCCAGTCATGACCTCTCTTACAAGGAGAGAAAAATCTAGAATTCAATTTTAACTTTATGAACTTATTATTAGAAGGATTTTGGAAACTGAGTGCTCATTACTCCCTGTCTACATGGGAACCAAACAGATCAGACAAATAGGTGTTGCACATCTTTAATCAGGCGTTATACAATATTGCCAGTATTGATACCTCCTTAATTGCCTCACAACTCGACAAACTCTCTAAAAACTAAATTTGTAAAAATTTCTTTAAAGAAAATAATGAAGTTAAAAAAAAAAACCTTGTAAAATATTGATGGCCCCAACAATGATTAAAATCTAAGCAGTCCATGGCATCAATGATGACCGTCTTAACACCGCAGACCCTACTGACTAGTTGATATGATAGTTGACCCATTACAGACAAAATAAAATGTGAGGACACCTGGTGATCATGGGATGATGTTCTTTCCTTTGGACAAACACCACAACCAGATCCCTCAGAACTCCATGGTTAGCCCTGTGAGGTGGACATCACATCCTACCTGAATAGGTCTTGTTTTAGATTTCACCACTGATTTTTTTTCCAAAGCACACTTATACTTCTTTGAAGCAAAATCTGTACAAATTCTACACCAAGTAGCCTGGATGTAAATTAGCCTTATTACAACAAGGAAACTTTGTGGTCAAATCCACAGCATAAAAGCTGAAAATCCGCCGGGAAATCTCTTGAACTTTTGCCAGGTTAAAAATGGGCAACCCTTACGCATGGGGGGGACTTAGATTTCGAATCTGATAAAAGGGAAACTTTTTGTACATCATTTCTAGTACTTGGAGAAATCTCAGATAAATCCTAGGCAGAAAATCCATAACTACCCAAAAAAAATATACTGATAACTTGGTTTCCTATGAATTGCCCCTATGTGTTGTGGAAAGTGCTGTGGGCTGGAGCTCTTGTAATGGCAGAATATTTGGAAACTACCAACAAATTGAGATGAAGTGAAATCCTTTTTTTAAAATTTTTTTCAATGCCCCCTTTTCAAACCTTAACGGGTTTTGCCAAGGTGATTTTCTCGTTTACGGGTGAACTTGAGTTTTGAAAAAGGGCTTGTGTTTTGTGTTTTTTTAAAAAAGTCCCTCCTTGTGATGTTAGTACCACCCCCATGTACTTCCCGGGCCAGTCTCTCTAGTTCAGCAAAAATTGTTTTGCTAAATCACAGGTAAATATTGTGCACAAGTTAATAGGTTTTTTTTCTACTTATCTCAAAGGAAAAAGATTGCTCCAGGCAGGCAGGTTTTTTCTCCTTCACAAAAAGCTGGCTCGGGGAGGAAGAAGGGCTGAAAACGTAAAAACCCAAAGGGAGGACTGCAAACTTTACCGTTTAATTACATTACAACCCCGGGATTCTCTAAAGGGGCACACAGGAACATTTTTCCCCGTCCCTTAAAAAACTGCCGGGAGGGGGGGGGGGGGGAAAAAACCCGGGCTGACAGGGGGGGTCCCAATCTTTAATTTTTAAAATTTCATTTCAAACCATGGATTCCTTTCAGGGCAGAGACTTTTTTTCCCCCGTCCCACAAAGCTCGTTCATGTTCCCCGCCATAAGATAAGAATTAAAAAACCCCGCAAGCGCGGCCAAAATCAGTGTCCTGGGTTGGGTTAATGTAAACGTCAAAACTAAAGGGATGTAAGCAATGCTGTAGCTGTCACAGGCTTCACTTTTTTTAATGACATATATTTAGAAAAGTGATTAGAGTCCGGCTAAACCTATTCTATCTTTCCAAACCATGTTTTATGGCAGTGGCACAAAAGGGGACATTCATGACCACTAGTAGCAGGAATAAACATTGATGTTGCCCATAGAGAATGATGAAAAGTTATTAATACTGCTGTTATTAATACTTTGTATAGGGCAGTCTAGCTCGGTCCAAAACTATGACTCACATAAATATTGCTCTGAACTCGGATACTCCTCCCAAGCAATGGATAAAATATCCAACAACCATTTGTTAGATATGGATAAAGTAGTCAAACTTGAGTTCACTGTTTTGGTGGGGGGCCCTTTTTTCATGGAGAAAGGAATCTCATGCAAAGATTCAACTCTTCTTTTAAACATTTTGCTTTAAAGGGCTCATCTTTCCTCTGTATGTTGTATGTTGGTTGTTGGTGGTTGTGAGCGGTGGCTCGTTTTAAGTACTGCTGTGAAAAAGTAGTAACTTTTTTTTTGTAAAATTTTCCCCTTTCCCCCTTGATTTCATGGTTGAGTTATTCTGGGTTTTTAAAATTTCTTGGACTTGTGCATGTTGTACATCTAAATTGTCCCCTTACCCATGAAACAAGAGCTTCTCCTGTAGAAATATGATTACCCCATCAGTCACTCGCAGCACAACGCTGAGCCATTACCTGCTATAAGGGAAAACTGTATACATGATATGTCATGAAATCCTGAATAGCCCATAAAAATTAAAAACCCGCTATGATGTGTGCGCAGCCTATATTTAATTAGTAGATTTTTTTGGCAGCTGTGACTGGAGGCATACTCAGAGTTTCCTGTTCATTTGATAGGACTGGCAGCTGGTTTTTTTTTTAACAGTACCCAAGTCAAGAATTCTCCACAAGGTAAGCGAGATGGCTGTGGTAGTCACAGGATCGCCAAGGTCAAGTCAAGGTCAGCCCAAAACTACGGGTCTCATTTAACCCTTAACATACCAACCGGCGGGGGTCCTCGGAGAGGACCCCAAAGTGATGTTTTTAAAGATCCTACTATAATACATTTTTTCTGGATATTTGCGTGTGTTCTGCATCAGATTAAGTTAAAAAATATATATAATTGGACTTATATAAAATTCTTTCATAAAAACATCAAAAAATAAAAACACCCTTGGGGTCCCGGCAGGACCCTGCTTGGTATACCACGTTACAAATTTGGATTATCAGTTCTGGTCTTTGAACGTGGCAAAGTTTGAAAAATTGTATGCTGATGTTGCAGCATTGGTCACCTGACTCATCAAATGAATCCAGAGCTCAAACGATGAAAAAAAAAATATGGGATTCAGGATTATATATCGAATTACACAGGTAATAGAGAAACAATTGTTCCCAGATCTAAACAGGGCTGCATTTTGGTTTTATAGTTCAACAATGCACAGACACCAGGATCTAATCTACATCCATGGTCCAGATTGATGAGGTCCCATGTATTCTAAATGCAGCATTATTGATACTGTCTAATTTAAGGGGTTTTGCCACGATCTAATGTTGATGTGGGATCCTCCAAAATGGGTATTTAATTACTTTTCTAAATATATGTCATTAAAAAAAGTGAAGCCTGTGAGAGCTACAGCCTGACAAAGATGCCCTTAGTTTCCTGACAGTTTACATTAGACACGACCAGGAGTTGATCTGGCCGCCCTTGCGTTGTTTGCACTTCTTATCTTATGGCAGGGAACATGAACGAGCTTTGAAGGGACTGGGGAGAAAGATTCTGTGTCTTTTGTATAGAGAATCCACTGGTTGTAATGTAATTATCTGAGTAAACATGCAGACGCTCCCTGCTGAGCCCCCCTTCCTCTCACTCTGCAGCCGTTCGTGAAGGAATGAAAGATCACACAGTCTCCATCCAATCTTGGGACTAAACAAACCAACGAATTTTCCCAATTGTCATTTAAGGAACAAATGACTCTTTTATCTTTACAGATGTTATCAGAAGATCCAGAGAACCGTGCTCATGTGGATTTAACGACCAATTCTTTGATTACCTCTAACAAGGAATTCTATCCCATCCAATCCCGGGCCCCTATTATGGATCAGTTTCAAAACATTATTGAAAATGAATTGAGGACATTATCTGATACTGTTCCCTCTAGTAATGAGTAACTTAATTTATCGAACAAGCAACGTGCCGCCCCAAAACAACTTCTTACCAACAAAGATCTTGTTATAAAGATGGCGGACAAGGGCGGCACGGTGGTTGTAATGAATAAAGGGGATTACATTAATTCTATGTCCGCTCTTCTCACTGACCAATCCACTTACCGCAAATTAACTGTAGATCCCACTATGAAATATAAAATTGAGTTGTATAAGATCTTAGAAGAGGGCTTATCATTGGGGGTACTTACACAAAAGGAGGTGGATTATATCAGAGTCGAACAACCTGTTACACCTATTATGTACGGCTTGCCAAAAATACAGAAGAGTACCATCATACCCCCTATGCGCCCTATTGTGTCAGGCATAGTTTCCTTATTAGAAAAGCTGTGCCAGTGGGTGGACTCACTTCTCCAGCCGCTGGTTCAGGGAGTGCCTGGCCATTTACGAGATACCAGAGATGTTTTGGCCAGTGTAGAGGGCATTATATGGGAAAACAACATGTCCTGGCTTGGATGTGATGTTGAATCGCTCTACACTAGTATCCCACACTACATTGCTATCCTGGCCCTAGAATTCCATCTGTTTACTCGTAGCAGCTATTCACGCGATCTATCTCATTTCATTATTTCTACTATACAATTTCTCATGACACATAATTTTTTCTGGTTCAATGACGCTTACTACCTACAGTTGAGAGGCGTCTCCATGGGGGCCAAATTTTCGCCATCTTTGGCTAACCTTGTAGTTGCATGGTGGGAACATATGTATATTTACACGGAGGACAATCCATTTTTGGAGTGCATCACATAGTACGGCAGATACATCGACGACCTCCTGTTTATCTGGAGGGGCGATGTATCTGCCGTACAAGAATTTTTGGAGTACTTAAATAACAACCCTTTTAACCTTAGGTTTACTGGCAATGTTGATGCACATAATATTAACTTTTTAGATCTTACTTTGACAGGACAACCTAATTGTGCTATTATCACTAAAACCTATCGCAAACCCACATCCGGTAATACAATTTTACATTTCCGCAGTTTTCACTCTAAAAGCACGTCAACATCTATACCTGTAGGTGAAATTTGTAGGGCGAAACGGAACTGCAGTCAGGAAATTGACTTTCAAACAGAAGAACACCGGGTCTGTAAGAGATTAAAGAACAGGGGTTATCCTACATGGACACTTACCCGGGCCATCAATAAGGTTAAGAATAAGAATAGACGATCACTTTTACAGACGGCGGAGACCAAATTACCCATTTCAAACAAACAATCTCTTCCTACTCTAGTTATTGATTCTACCCACCAATCTTCCCAGATTAAAAGAATTTTTTTGAAACATCTTCCTATTCTCAACCAAGATCCTATACTTCATTCAGTTTTGGCTGATGGTTGTAGAGTTTTTACCAGAAAGCCGAGGACCCTGGGAAATATTCTGTCCCCCAATCAGATTTCCATCATAAATAGAGAACATGCATGGCTCCACAATAAAGGTTTTTTTAGATGTGGATCCAATCCATGCAGAACATGCCAGTTTGTTGCAGTCAGCAAAGAATTCTCTAATATAAACAATACTAAATCATTTCCAATTAAAACATATATCAACTGCAATTCACGTTTCGTCATTTATCTGGCCACTTGTACTCTCTGTAATCTGTATTATGTGGGAAGTACCTCACGACGATTAAAAACTAGATTTCTAGAGCACCTTAATGATATTACCAGTACATCAATTCGTAATCGTTCTAGCTTATCACTACACTTCAGAGATACACATAATAGCAAATATGCAGGACTCAAAATTACAGGTATTGATAGAATCCATAGGCCAATACGAGGAGGTGATATGACAAATATGCTCCATGATCTTGAGGCATATTGGATTTTAACATTGAACACTACATACCCGCATGGATTGAATAGTAAAACAGAAATTATGTTTCATTATTAATTTTGCAATCTGTCGGGCATTATTATGTATCTATGTGTTTCATTTAATGCATATACTGGTTGCCTCCCTCCCTGTGTGACGCTCGGTGTTTCCTATTCTTACATCACGCTCAGTTATTTTCTAGGTTCCGCCGTGCCAGTACCCTTACTTGGCTTTTCGGTCGTTCTGCGCAGGTCCGTGACGTACTTCCGGCACACATTGTGTTGCCGGAAACGTCTCTGCCGCTGCTCATTGTAGGATATCCGAGCGTCTAACAGGTGAGTGGGTTTTAGTTCTTTATTGTTCTTATATAAAGCCTGTTTTCACACTGTTTACTTTATGAGTAAGGGTGTCTTTGCACCCGAAACGCGTTAATCACAACTAGTTTCTTTCATTCTGTTTTTCTGGGGGATGCTACTTGGAATTTTATTGGCATTTGCCATATTGAAATAAAGCCTTGAAATTTTAGCCGGCCTTTCGTCCCTCAGTTGCTGTATCTACTTTGCTTCTTCATATTGTCTTCACGCTCTCCAGGCGGGATACGAGCACGGGACGTTCCGGCGACTGACACTAATGGGTGAGCTGGCATAATTTTGTTCTTTTGCTTTGAATGAAAGAAGGCTGCCTGCTGAGCTTATCTTCTCTCCTGAGCAAATGAGGGAGAAATAGCTTGTGCACAATACAGTTCTCCTCTGTGGATTAGCAAAACAATGTTTGCTCAACTACTGAGACTGAGTATCGGGAGCGTGCATGGGAGGTGGAGCGATGACATCACAGAGGAGGTGTGTTTTTTTAAACACAGAAACACAACGCCTTTTTTTCAAGCCTCAAAAAGGGATTATCAGCCTGTTAGGTGAGGAACTCTCTTATTGGCAAAACCCCTTTAAGGTAAGTATATATGCCATCTCTATATAAAGGTATCAGCCCATATCACCAGATCAATCTATATCAATTCCAGACTGAGTTCACACATATATATGGTCTAAAGCCTCAAAAGGAGTAGCATAGCAGCAGAAAACACACAAAAAAATTAGTGAATCACAGCAATGTTCTGTACAGATCACTCTCCAATTACAAAGGCAGCGGTAGTTAAGATAAAAAAAATACTCATATCTCATAATGTATTGATATGGTTAAATACAGATGATGGAAATCCAACTTAGAATAAAAAAAACAGAGTGCACACGTAATGAAGTTCCTGGTGATTTATCCTACTGTTTGGATTCGTATGCCTAGGAAGATAATCGATCAAGGCCAGCCATATAGGTATTAGTCAAAAAACCAAGAAAAGGTGAGTCTCTCGATCAATCCTATTGGATATACTGTATCTAGACAGTGTGTCCGTCGGGATTCCTTTTGAAGTAAATGTGTATCAAAGGGTCCACAACGTACAGATGGATGGACCTTCTCAAATGCACAGAATGACATACTACTAGGGACCCTAATGTGGTATTCCTAAACACGATAGGAAATAGATGTATCCCGTCTGTGAATAATGTGCTCCAGTACCCTTCTCCTTAGTTCTCTCTTTGTTTTTCCAATATACTGGAGGGCACATTGACATGTACACAGATATATTACACCCCAGCTTTTTCAATTAAGAAGTTCACATATTTGACATATTCTTTTGGTTTTTCAATTAAAGAAGGTGTTCGATCCTATAATAAAAGGACGAGCTTAACAGGTTTTATATCCATACATGCCTTTGGTACCTCTCATCCTCAACCAAGTGGGTGCTGGGGCAGGTGACTCATAGTGACTATTGACGAGGCAGTCCTTAATCGACCATCCTCTTCTATGGGTCTCTGATAGAAAAGGGGATATTACTGTCGCCACAGTAGGGTCAAGCTTCAGGTTGTTCCGGTACTTACTTAGAATGTGAATGACTCTCTCCGATTGGTTGTCAAAAGGGACGATTATTCTTTTAGGGTTTTTTTCCTCCTTTTTTTGAATCCTAGGAGAATGGAGATTATGTCTTTCTGGTGATAAGGCATAACAATATGCTTTACCTAAAACTTCATGAGGATAACCCCTTTCTTTAAACCTACATTGTAGATCATGGGCTTGGATATTAAAAGCTTCAACTGTCGTACAGTTCCTTCTCATTCTAATATATTGGCCTTTTGGAATTCTTGTTTTTAATGGGCCAGAATGACGACTCTACCAGGCCAGCAGCTTATTTGATGCAGTCGGTTTTCTATAGGTGTTAGCTACTAGAGTACCATCATATTTTTTCAGGTTTTTGGTATCAAGAAAATCACTTGTTGCTTATCTCAAAAGTAAAGTGTAAACCCAAATCATTCTGGATTAGTGATGAAACAAAGTCTTAACAAGACTGTTTCTGTCTGGTCCATAAGATTAAAAACATCATTAATATAATTCCCCCAGAAAGTTTTCTGGGAGTTCCATCGTGTGTCGTCTTCCCTGAAAACTATGGTGTCCACCCACCAGCCCAGGAGCAAAGTCGCATACATGGGAGCGCACGTGCTCCCCATAGCAGTGCCCCTGAACTGTTGGTAGAACTTACCGCCAAACAGGGAGCGTGTACCCCTAGATGTTAGGAAATATTCGATTGCCTCTAATCCTTTGTTGTGTGGGGGGTGGAACTGTACAGTACTTTGATTCCAACTGAAGCTCACCACGTATCTTTATCAATGGAGATATCATCACGTTTTTTCAAGAGATTGCTGGTGTCAAGTACATAAGATGGTAAGGCCACCACAAAATCCTGGAGGACTTGATTGTAGGTAATCGACCCAATGCCCAACACAATTAGTTTCCCCTTTACAGGGGTAAGACCTTTGTGGATTTTAGGCAGGGCATAGGACGTTGGGATCTGTGGGTCTCCCGGAATTATGAAGTCGGCCTCTTGTTTTGACACCAGTCAATCGTCCAGAGCCCTAATTATTAAGGCTTCTAACTATGCTTTGAAGATGTCAGTTGGCTCCCTCTGTAATAAGCCATAAAAATATTTATCAGAGAAGATAGAAAGAAGCATATTTCTATATATATCATTGTCTAAGACCATCAAAGTCCAACCCCCCCCCCCCCCCCTTTGTCAGAGGGTTTGAAGATGATGATTATATCATTCTTTAATCTTACATCTAACCTCTCTTCTTCTGTAAGGTTATTTAAACCAGGGTCATTTTTGTTGGAATTTTGTTATAATATCCAAGAATATATCAATGTGGGTGTAGTCACCCCCTGGGGCATCCTATCACTTCGTCTCTTTAGGTCTGTAAAATGACCAATCCCCCTCTCTTGCTAATTCTCTTGGAGTAACTCTGCTAAATCAATAACCCCTGGTAAATCCTCTTGGTCTATACCCAGTTGGTTACAAGTCTCCAAATCAGCATTATTGAAAAACTGCTATTTAATTTTACAAGTAAATTGGTTTAGGTCTTTTAATCCACAGAAACAAATCTAATCTTTTAGTTGGAACAAAACCCAATGCCTTTCCCAACTAACACAAATCTGAGTCAGTTGTGCATGGTGCAGTAGTGGAGGATAAAGTTAAAGAGGAGGAGGCCATGGCCTTTCAATCAGTCTCCTCTGGGCCAACTGTTTTTATTGGGGGAGAATGATTTCTTTCCCAGTTTGACTAATATCTGGGTGCCCCTGTGGTAGCCGACCCTCATCGCCCTTCTTGTAAATCTCTGCCCTCTATTACCAAACCTATTGAACGATCTTGGTTCCGAATCAGAAGATTCGGGCTCAGATGAAGAAAGATCGCGCCTTTGGTCACCTTTTGTTTTTGGGTTATTGTACCTCTAAAAACTGTGCGCACTTATTTCTTTAAATTCTTTTAAATCTTTAACAAATTGTTTTTGCTCTCTGTCTTTTAAGACGGTGCAGAGCTTTTCAGCCGAAAATTGTAACATGGATTCTCTTTTACTAAAGTCAACCTCATCTTTAAGTTTCAAAGCTCCCTCTATTTGTTCTTTCAGTCGACTTGAGCTGATTTTATAGAGTTTCCTCTCCTCATCCAGAGAGATCTGCATTAAGCTTAAATAACTCTCCGTGATCTCCTGTTCATACTGCAAAGCTTTGTCTGGCAGATGGGAGGACATTAAAGGGGTTTTGCCATGAAGTGATTTCCTCACTGTTACGGTCTGGAGGTGGATCCACTGGACCACCGCAGGCGATGGCGTAAGCCCACACCAGGGAGTGGAGTCTAAGTGGGTCCCGGTATTCACCAGAGCCCGCCGCAAAGCGGGATGGTCTTGCTGCGGCGGGAGTCCACCAGGTCACTACCACTGGCGGGGCTTGCCTGCAGTGGCGGCCAGGGGTGCAAGGTACAGGAACAGCAGGCAGGCTCGTGGTCGTGGACAGGCAGGAGTCAGGACAGGCGGCTCTGCTTCGTAGACGGTAGACAAGCAGGGTCGGGGCAGGCGGCAAGGTTCGTAGACGGTAAACGTAAGCAAGGAGTCGGTACACGGGAAGGCAAGACAGGAACGCTCTGGAACACTTTCACCATGGAATATACACCAAGGATCCGGCAAGGGCTGGCAGGAAGAGGCCGGACTTAAATAGGAGCAGTGCCCGGCAATAACCAATTACCGGTGCACTGCCCCTTTAAATCTGAGATCCGGGCACGCCCTATGGGCGGAGCTACACGCCGGGAGCTGAGAGCCGACAGAGCAGGAGCGTGGCTGGGTAAGTGGACGCTGGCAGGGGCTGCGACACGGGCGGACCCCGAACCCGACGTGTGGGACGGGGCTCCGCTGGGAGCGGGGGCACGGACGCGCCTGCGGCCCGGGACAGTGGTCGCAGGGGCGTCCGTTACACTCACCTAACAGGCTGAGACTCTGATCTAAAGTCTTGAAAAAGGGGTGTTGTGTTTTTGTGTTTAAAAAAACAAGCACCTCCTATGTGATGTCATCGCTCCACCTCCCATGCACGTTCCTGATATTCAGTCTCTGTAGTTGAGTAAACATTGTTTGGCTAATCCACAGAGGATAACTATATTGTGCACAAGCCCAGGAGCGAAGATACGTTCCACGCAGGCCGCATTCTAGCGTTCGGCCACGGACTGCTGCGGAGGGGGGGGGAGCTGAGCAGGGAGCCAGGGAGCGTCTGCATGTTTACTCAGATAATTACATTACAGCCAGTGGATTCTCTATATAAAAGACACAGGCTCTTTTCTCCCACTCCCTTCAAAGCTCCTTCATGTGTCCTGCTATCAGATAAGAAGTGCAAACAAAACAAGATCAGCTCCTGTCAGCTCCTGGTCATAGCTAATGTAAACAGTCAGGAATCTAAGGGCATCTTAGTCAGGCTGTAGCTCTCAGAGGCTACACTTTTTATAATCACATATATTTAGAAAAGTGATTAAATACCCATTTTGGAGGATCCCACGTCAACATTAGATCGTGGCGAAACCCCTTTAATTCTTAAATCTTTGGGTACAATTTTATTTTGAATATAACTTTCAAAGGTCAGAACCTCCCACCATGATTTTACATTTTCTTTGTACGATTGATACAGATCTGAAAAAATAGCCGTCAAAGGGGTCTCATTTAAATTCCCCGACTCACTTTGTGCTTCTGTTCGCCATTTCTCAATATCTGTTAATCCTATTGCCAGGCTAGCCATAATTTAGACAGTAATAAAAAAAAAAAAGGTCACTGAGCAATAGATCCTGTAGGGGTGACACTCTTAGCCCTCCTCAAAACCAACTATCCAAAATAAAAAAAAGTAGGCTAAAATTTAACTTTGAATCTATCATTTACATAAAACAACTCAGACATGAAATATGGATAATGGCAACATGAATTCTATTGTCTCAAAATATAAGGAGCTATATTTAACTTACAGTATAGATGATGGCTGTATACAGGAATAGACAAATATTTCTTGCACTCACATGACCAGGTTGTCGTCCGGTGGATATGCTAGTTCACCTTTATCTGGAATAAACGGAAGGGGATCAGATGCAGTAAAAATCTCTATGTATTTTTGATGAAAAAGTTATATATGTAGCCCTATTCCAGCCCTGCCTGACTGGCAGTGCATCCACCCCAAAAGGGGTTACCCCACCCTAAAGAAACGCAGGGTGGGGCAATACACCGGGTGTTTTAGAAGTACGCATTGGCCAGTGTGTACTTCTTAAATGCTCTGTGCTGACTACCATCGAGTTTCACTTTCCCCCGCGCTTAAGCGCAGGGAAGAATTGATGTAACCTTTTTCTTTGACACTAATACGGGTTTGAGGGAAAATTTTAGGGGAATAATAGCTCCCTTTAAAAGCTATGAAAACTGATTTTTGTCCCTTTCTTCGGCAAACGCAGCGCAATTTTGCCCAAAAAACCCCCAAATGCAAAAAACTCCCGGGGAACATAAACCCCTTCCCCAGTAACAGCTAAACAACTATAAATTCTGAAAAAACCAAACTTTATGTCCCAAGCATTTCCCCCCACCCAATGGCCAGTATTTTCTGCCTCCAGCAGTGTCTTACTTTAAACCCCCACACAGGGCAAAGTGACCCCCGGTATCCAGGGAACAGTAGTGATGGGAGCAGAAATTTTCCAGTATTACCAAACCCCCACAGCGGCTTATAAAGGGACCACCAAAACCCGGTCATTGACCCCGGGATCCAGGTAACACAGTGTATGGGAGCCCGAACTTCTCCAGTAAAAAAAAAAAACCCCCAGCCCGCGCTTATCATTTTACCACCACACAGGGCATGTACCACCAACCCGTTTATGTACAGGGAGTGTAAAGGAGGGCAGAAATTCTCCGTATTACCACCTCCTGCATGTCCTTTTCATGTGGGCCAAACCCCACAGGTCAAGGGGACCCTGTATTCAGGGAACAGTATGTTTTAGACAGAACTTCCCCCATATTACCACCCCCACACGGCTTATCAGTGACCCCCACATAGTCATGTTTACCCCGTACCAGGGAACAGTATGATGGGGGAACAGAACTTCCCCCCAGTATTACTACCTCCGCATTTTCTTTCATGTGACCCCCCACACAGGGCCCCTTTGGGCCCTGGATCCAGGGAACATAGTGTTGGAGGAGCAAACTTCTCCAGTAATTTCCCCTCCACAGTGTCCCTTTTCATGTACCCCGGGATCCAGGTTTAAAAATAGTGTAAAGGGGGGACAAACTTCCCAAATTACTACCTCCAAAACAGCATGTTTTTTTGTGACCACCACACAGGTCTGTGACCCCTGGTACCAGGTTTAAAAGAAGTGTATGGGGACCGAACTTCTCCAGTATTACTACCTTTCCCGCACGTCATGTACCACCACACTCATGTACCCGGGTTTCCCGGTAACAGTAGTGTATGGGGGAGGGAAATTCCCCCCAGTATTAAATACCTCCAGCAGCTCCTTTTCAAGTGATCACCACAAAAGGTTTTATGTGACCCTTAAACCAGGTAACAGTAGGATGGAGGGGGCAGAAAATTCCCAATTAAAACCTCCAGCACAATTTTCATGTTACCACCACCAGGTCCTTTTTGGGCCCCTGGTAACCAGGAATAGTAGTGTATGGGGACAAACTGCTCCGTAAATTTCTACCCCCAGCACCCCTTATCATGTACCCCCACACCAGGGCATGTACCCCCGGGAAAACCAGGGAACAGTTGTTATAGAGGGGCAAACTTCCCCAGTATTACCACCCCCGCACATCTTACATGGAAACCCCCACACAGGCATTTTGACCCTGGGATCCAGGTAACAGTAGTGCATGGGGGAAAAAGGAAAATTCCCAGTATTTAAACCCCCTCCACAGCATCTTATCTGTGACCCCCCACACAGGTCGGGGACCCTGGTTTTCCCCGGAAAAGTATGAAAGGGGGAGCAGAACCTCTCCTTTTTAAATACCCCCAGCACCTCTTTTCAAGTTTTTCAGTGTCTTGGAGAAACCCTGTACATTCTTCTTTCCTGTTTTTTTTTTTTTTTTTACATTTTTCTTTTTTAAAAAACAGAAATCCCAAAAGAGAGACAGGGGTTTTACAAATTAAAATCCACACAGTTAATAATTAATTTTTTCCACCCTTATTCCCCATTTTTTCCCCTATAATGTTTGTGACTCGCGCAACTTCCGCCAGGAGGTCTCATGAGTGACGCCATGTTTTCCATACAGTTACTTTATTTGGGGTCCCGTACAAGGACAAATTTTGGGGTGGGACCATTTTTTATTTTCCCGTGGGAAACCTACTGCATTGGTAAAAAAAAAGGGAAAAGGATAGAAATTTTTTTAATACACGTATATTACAAAATTGTATTATTTCCTGTGATATACATAATAAAAACAGTGTAAAATGAACAAACCCTTTATTCTGAACTGGCAACTTTACAATCCGAGAGAGGAGCTGCTGTAACCTGTATCAGAAATTTACTGTATGAGAATTTACAGCTCTAATATGCAAATGTATTCTCCATGCTTTAAAACATTATTACAAAGCAACACATACAGTGCTTATAATTTGTAATATAGCTACTATATGTATGCCAGCAGAGCAGGTCCCAGGACGTGTGGCTACATCAAAAGGACAAGCTGTTTGCATTGTATCAGTTGCAAGTAGGATGAGCAAGGGTCTGTCCCCAGTGCACGGGTTTTCACCCGGTTCTACAGACGTTTTGAAAACCGTCTGTAAACCAGGTGTCAACTTTTAAAATGGACCTTAAAGGGATTTTGCCAAGAAGTGATTTCCTCACCTAACAGGCTGAACTGTCCTCTTGAGCCTTGAAAAAAGGGGCGTTGTGTTTATGTGTTTAAAAAAACAAGTCCTCCCCCTGTGTCCATCGCCCACCTCCCATGCACGGTCCCTAGGCTGATATTCAGTCTCTGTAGCTGAGCAAACATTGTTTGGCTAAACCACAGAGGATAACTATATTGTGCACAAGGTATACGGGTTTTGTTTTCTCCCTCTTATCTGCTGAGGAGAGAAGATCAGATCCAAGCAGGCTGCATTTCAGGAACTGCTGCAGGGGGGGGAGGAAGGAGGGCTGAGCAGGGAGCATCTGCATGTTTACTCAGATAATTACAATAAGACCAGCAGATTCTCTATACAGCAGACACAGTCTTTGTTCTTCCTTTCCCTTCATGTGCCCTGCCATCAGATAAGAAGTGCAAACAACGCAGGTGCAGCCAGATCAGCTCCTGGTTGTAGCTAATATAAACAGTCAAGAAACTAATGGCATCTAAGCCAGGCTGCAGCTCTGAGGCTACACTATTTTTAATCACATATATTTAGAAAAGTGTAGTAAGGAGAAACAGCTGTCGACCAAACGAGTGTTAAATCAACAGCTATTGTACGTGTATAGGAAGCTTTATTTGATGGTTATTTTTATACCTAACAAGAAAAAAGATATTGCCCCTGTAGCTGTGGTCATCAAGATTCACACTCAAGAATGCTATATATCCGTTTCTTTCATACCTCCGACTCAGCAGTGGTCACTATTGCCCCAAGAGCTTCTGGATGTTGTCCAAGCTTCATAACCACTATGATATACTTTACTGTACGATACACACTGTCCCCGTAGCTGTGGATCCAAGAGTTAACATTGTGAACATATCAAGTGTACAAGGTAGTTTTTAACATTTTGGGCAGGTCAACGGTCAAAACCAGTTCCGTTAAATCTTAATGTGTTGTATATAAAACCATAATCTTTAGAGTAACGTGGTCCAGCATGGTTTATACAGGGAATAAAACGTAGAGCGTAAAGTGGTAAAGTAGTGAAAAATCACATGCATAAAGCTAAGTCTTCATTCTGCAGCTGTGTAGAGATGCCAAAAATATGGAAACATGACAGCGATAGCTTCATTAGCCACACACAAAAGGACTAAGCAGATCCCCTATGCATCCATTCAGTTGTATAGGATTAGTGTATACTGTCTGTTTAGAAAGGCCTGTGCCCCATTGTTGATGACAGTTTTTAAAAGGATGAATGCCTTCTGCTGAGACAGGATCGAGCCAGGGTGGGATTTGTTTTACATGTTAAAGCAGAACAAAAGAAAGAAAAACTGTGAAAAAATTAAGGTAAAGCTTTGCTGGAGCTACTGCACTAGTCAAAGTCATATATGAATGCAGCTTACATACATGCTGTGGAAACCAATAGGCATTGCTCCGTTCTGGTGCCCACATGTTCTTCAACGGGGCTCTTAAAGAACATTGATTTGACATTCAGCCATTTTCCTGCCATTTCACCGCATTGTAGCCAAAAAAGGAATTATCAGGTTGGATTTATGCCTAGTGCACATTGAAGCGGCTGATTACTAGTGGCACCCACCAAATCCTATACGAAGCCATGCCTTTTATCCCTTCTGGGTTTTTCTGTGACCGGGTGATCCGAGAAAGAGATCGTCGGAATGGAGAAGGAACCCTCAACAAGCCCCTTAGATTTGAGAGCCAAGACTTTGTGGCCTTAAGAAAGGAATGCATCAGCAAGAAAAAGCTGTTTGAAGATGACGTCTTCCCAGCTGGAGGACAGTCTCTAGGCTACAAAGAGTTTGGCCAGAAGTCAACCAAAGTGAAAAATATTGTATGGAAACGACCAAAGGTTGGAAGTTAATCTTTTTCAATACTCTAGATGTTAATGTAATCTAATTTGCTCTTTACTGACGTGTCGTCTTATCTTTCCCTTCTTTAGAGCTCTATAGTGCATAGAATTTGTGTTTCTAGAGGGTGTCATTTGGTAAATGGAGATATGGCCTTAAGTAAATATTTGTAATTGCCTATATATCTAGATACTAGCATTTGTTCGATCATCCTTTCTTTTATTCAGAACTATTCTCCTACTTGTCTAAAAGTGGAGTAAAAATACATAAAATATTCAAAAGTAAAATAAAGTATTAAATAATGGAATTATGAGTTTAAGAATAGGATGTTCTCCTTGGGGAGCATATGTATTATAACTGAGGGATTAATTATCAAGGGTTTAGTGGACATATCTGGTTAGAAAAGGTTGTCACCAAGACTCGATATCAACCTGGCCTCATAATTTTTTAGACCTACCTGTTCAATCAAGAAGCAGTCGGAGCTGTCAAGTCTTACAAACTCATTTTTTCATCTTCAATGTAATTAAGCATACTTGGATATACATACAGGCAGTCCCTGGGTCACGAACAGGATAGGGACTGTAGGTTCGTTCTTAAGTTGAATTTGTACCCAAGTCAGAACAGGTATATTTATTAAATGTGACTCCAGCAGAAAAGGTTTTTTTTTAGTTTTGGATAGTGCAGGAAAGGGTTTTTACATTTGTTTTGCTGCCTGTGCCCCTGTTAAGAATATTTTCACATCATTTGCTGCTGTGGCATGCCGGAACTTGTTGCTCCACAGCTACATCTGCTGTGGTACATGGAACTACAAGTGCCAGCACGCCCCATAAGTCTCCGTTTGTAACTAGGGGACAGATGTAGTCGGAACGGTGTAAGTCGGGGACTGACTGTAATATATTAGCAAAAATCAGTAAATGGTCTGTGACTCATGTATTGAGTAGAAGCTCACAAGAATTTTTGATTAAAAGATTAGTTATAATT
Organism: Phyllomedusa bahiana; assembly: GCA_025379985.1. NCBI lineage: Eukaryota > Metazoa > Chordata > Amphibia > Anura > Hylidae > Phyllomedusa > Phyllomedusa bahiana. Next base: position 34,298 of record JAODAL010026085.1, read on the forward strand.
TCACTTGTAATATTAATTTGTAAAGAAAATGTTTTGTTCTTGTAGATACATGTTTGAGATATTGCTCCACTACAATTGAACAGATAGCAAAATAACAGGTAAAATACTAGAAGCTGAGTACTTTTATATTAGACTCAGAAAACCAACACGGAATTTGGTTATGTTTTAGACTATGCAAGAGTTGACAATGTCCATCAAGTTCAACCAAGGGTGGAGAGAAGATGTGGATCCTCAGTTCATGTGAATAACCTATGTAGGGCGCTTGATAAACAAGGTAGTTATTTAGCGAAGGGTTTATGGCACTGCTTGCTACTAACTTTCATCTCACCTTCAGAACGTAAGAGCTCAGCATTTACAACTTTGGAACCCTTTGGTAGACGCATAACCTTACATAAAGAAAATGGTGCACCCACCATCCCGAGAGAAATCCCCAATAAGAGATGAAGGTTAGTAGCAAACAGCGTCATAAACCCTTCACTAATTAATTACCTTGTTTATCAAGTGCCCTACATAGGTTATTCACATGAACTGAGGATCCACATCTTCTCTCCACCCTTGGTTGAACTTGATGGACATTTATCTTTTTTTTTAACCATACTATGTAACTAGATTTATCCTCCATGAGCACCATAGTAGCTACAAGGGCTCTGTAGTGTGAACAGCCTTGTGTGTATATTCACATTTATATGCAGCTTTTATAGTCTAAAAATATTATTCCCAACGTAAAACTACTCAACTGCAATAGAAAATAAACTAATAAAAATGGTTAACACTAGATTTGTTTCTATAGTGAAAGCATTACATTTATATTTGTATATAATTTTATTTTTCACAGTGAAGAATGAGCAGCATTGTTTAATATCCCCCCTGTCCTAGACTTGGGATTGCTTATGTAATTTGCTGCTTTTTGTGTTATTTTTTTTTTTTTTTTTTTTTTTTTGTGGTCCTGCATATAGTAATGTCCTTCACATCAATGGAAATATGCCAGAATCGGGCACAAAAAGGGGCCGCATAGGGATAACAAGTTCCATCCCAGGGTTTTGTCTGCTATGAATGCATTCCAGACGGATAAGCACATTTATAAATTCGCTTTACAGTGAACTTTGGGAGACCTGGATTTTATCAACAACCTCATCTGTGCAACCTACACAAATACACATGAATCAGAAATTCTTCAAGGCTGGGTAATTTGCTGTCCTAAATAAAAGGGAGATTTACACTTGAAACACTGAATTACACTCTGGCAAAAAATTTTTTTTTTAAAAAGATTTCCTATAATAAGGCAAAGTTTGATGCGGTAAAATCGTTGGATTATCGCAAAACTTCCTCCAAGGCCAATACAATGAGGAAGCTGTATTTCATCAACCTTCTCAAATGTCCCTGCATAGCCTGAGCCAGTCTGGTTGGCCCCACCCCCCTTTCTAATGGTAATCTATCGGGGACCTGGTCGGACCTGGCAAAATGAAATCTAACAGGGCAACTGTAACTAAATTTGCCTCAAATTACACCAAAATAATTCTTTCTTTCCCCCACAAAGGCATAACTTTAGTTGTAGCAGCTGCCACGATACCCAGAGGTTAAGGGGGCTCATTCAAGTGCAGGAACATTGTATTGTACTTTTGTAAAGACAAGCAAGTGTGTGATTTTCGCTTGTCCCTACTGGTGAGTTCCCGATATATGTATTTTACCATATTTTAAAATTTATTGCTTCTTTTTTTACATTAGAAAAACACTATTTTAACCCTGGCCAGTCTGCTTAGCCTCAGGGGGCCCTTTTTTCCAGGGGATCAGCAAACAATTTTTTTTGAGTTTGGCGTTGTGATTTTTCCCTTTTTATATTTTTTAAGGATAAAAAGTCTTCTTCGACTGTCATGTAGGGGATGTTGTAAACAGGGGGGAAAAAAAGTATTTAGCAGCCCCCAGTTTGTGCAATTTCTCCACTTAGAAACAGCAACAACAAAAGGGTGGACAGGGCGCTCGTTCCGGAATAAAAATTAATTGAGATTTGGATAAAAGTTTTTTATTCCATAAAATTGCAAAAAGGTTTTCACCTTAGCATAAAAAAGTTAAAGTATACATAACGCTTTTTTCGGCTCTGCGGCACTTCAATCTAAAATGTTAAAAAATTTTAAAATAAACTAAACATCATGGCTTTTAAATAGTAAAACAAATTTATTTGGGGAAAGTAAGAACCAAATGATACAGGTTCTTCTTCATTTTTAAACTAAAAAGAGTAAGAAAGAACTCACCCTTCCTCACTGACAAGGATCTCTTTCTACTCTTTTTAGTTATACTTTTTAGAAGTAACCATGTACTCAATTGGTTTCTTACTTTCACCAATCACATTTGACTTTACTATTTAAAAGTCCATGATGTTTAGTCATTTAATAATTTTTAAAATTTTACACTGAGGAAGTGCCGCAGACACGAAAAAGCGTATTATACTTTAACTTTTTTTTGTAACGTGAAAAACCTTTTTGCAATTTTTATGGGAAAAAATAACATTTTTTCCAAATCGTCAAAAATTTTACTTTTATTCCGGGGGAAAAGGCCCTGTCCACCTTTTGTTTTTCTTTTTTCACTGATTGCCCGCCCCGCTTTTTTTCGCTTTGGGGGGAAAGGGAATACGTTGTGTTTCGGGGCTCGTTAACCATCTACGCTTCAATGATGGTTGTGCCTCATTCCACCAGTAGGGACTTTGTTTTCATTTTAATTAAAAATTTAGACTACTTTCCAGACCCCCCCTCTCTCTTTTTTTTTTTTCTATTTTAGCAGTTCTCCCCACTTTAAAAAGATAGAGGCCAGTTAATTGACAGTCATAGGTTCGACCTCAACTATTGAGAGACAAAATGAGAAAACAAATCCAGAAAAATCACATTGTCTGGATTAGGAAAAGAATTTATTTGGCAAATATGGTGGAAAAAAAGTATTTTTTATTTTTTTTTTTTTTTTTTTTTTTTTTTTTTTTATTTGTTTTTTTTGGTCCACCATAGCAAACAAGCAAGGTTTCTGCTCTCACATGACCATGTAACTTCTTTCTTCTAAGAGGCTTCCACTGTCCTCCACTCATACCTGTAGTAATGGCTCCTGCTTGAACTTGTTATCAGTATAAAAGACACATGTACCGTTGTCTCCCAACCTCAAACAGACACACCTCCAAACTCCACCTATGTGTAAGACAAAGACTGTCGAAGGACACCATAACAAAATATGGTAACCAGCACCACAGGCTGGGAAGACAGAAATCGTGCAATAGGCAAGCAGCTTGGTGTGAAGAAATTCAACTTGGGAGCAATAATAAGAAAAAGGGAAGACATACAAGACCACTGATGATCTCACTCCCTCCATCGGGGCTCCATGCAAGATCTCAGTCCCGTGAGTCAAAAATGATCCACAAGAACGGTGAGCAAAAATCCTAAGACCACACAGGGGGACTTGAGTTAATGACTGCAGCAGACTGGGACCAATGTAACAAAGGCTACCATTTACAGTAACACACTACACACCCAACTACCGCCAGGGACTCAGATCCTGCAGTGCCAGACGTGTGTCCCCCTTCTGTAAGCCGTACATGTCCCAGGCCTGACTGGAAGTTTGCTAGAGAGCATTGGATGAATTCAGAAGAGTAATGGTAGAAGGTCATATTGGTCGGAAAAACCAAAGGATAACAGTTTGGTAGAAACACAACTCTCGTGGTGTTTGGAGGAGAGAGAATGCGGAGTTTGCAAACAAAGAACCCATACCTACTGTGAAGCCTGGGGTTGGGGGGAGCAGCATCATGCTCTTCTGCTGTTTACTCTGCAAAGAGACCGACGAGAACTGATCCTTGTAAACAGAAAGAATGAATGGTTGCCATGTAATCTGAGATTTTGAGAGCAAACCTCCTTTCCATCAGCAAGTGCATTGAAATGAAACGTGACTGGGTCTTTCATGGCATGACCCATGGATCCCAAGCCCACCGCCATGGGCAACAAGGAGTGGCTTCATAAGAGCAAAGCATTCAAAGGTCCTGAGTGGCCTAGCCAGTCCTCACCAGATCTTAATAACGACATGAAAACTTTTGAAGGGAGTTTGAAAGACTGTGTTGCCCAGCGAGACAGCCCCAAAACATCATTGCCTCTAGAAGATAGATCTGCATGGAGGAAATGGGCCAACATACCCAGCATCAGTGTGTGCCAACCTTGTGAAGACTTACAGAAAACGTTTGACCTCTTGTCATGCCAAAAAAGAGAGAACAAAGTATTGGGGTAATTGAGATGAAGTTTTGTTATTGGACCAAAATACTTATTTTCCACCATAATTTGCAATAAATTTCTTTCCAGATCAAGACAATGAGGATTTTCCCTGGATTTGTTTTTTCTCAATTGTCTCTCATAGTTTAAGTCGAGACCTATGAGGTTCGATACAGGCCTCTCCTCTTTTTAAGTGGGAGAGAACTTGCACAATTGGTGGCTGACTAAATACTCTTTTTTTCCCCACTGTATATATTTGTGTATATACACACACACACACATATATATATATATACCTACATACATTCTAATATATATATAAACATATATATATTTTATATATAATTTGTATTTATATATATATAATATATATATATTATATATATAAATATATATATATATATATATATATAATTATATTATATTATTATTATTCCCCGGGGGTCAACTCCACCTATTATACATTAGGACCCTATTTTAAGGTTGTGTCATCAATGTTAAACTCCTGAAAACATCCTAAATACTTGCTGTAACTTTGCCTAGACCTAAGTACCTGAATTGATTTTGCTGTCAGCTGATGGACCACCAGATTCTAAAATTGCAGGAAGAAAAAAAAAATAGGGGATTTATGGTAATAAATATTACAAAGTTGGTTAAGGTTGGATATTTTATATCTTAATAACTACAAGTGGAGTTAAACTGATTGAAAATGTCACGGTTATGTGTTCAAGCTACTCTCTGGTGATTTGTCAAGGTACTGAGCCTATAAGGCTTGTCTTTGGGCCCCAAAAACACCAGTGTCTGGCAACCAGTTTAGAGGAATACATTCCATCCTTATCTTTATGGTGAAGATATTCCTTTAAAAAAAGTGAACGTAGTTACAAATGTTCTACAAATATTGTTTCTGAAACAGAGGGATTTTATAGCAATCGAACCATCCGATTCAGTTGATTCTTGTAAATCCCACTGCTTATTAATTAAGTATATAAGACACAATTTTTCCCCCTGCTGTGTTCATAATGGGGCTAGGAAACAATGCCATATTGTACTTCTTGAGAGATGAGACAACTGTGACTAATGCCAGCGCTCTAAAGCATGTCACCAGCTGACTTGTCACTTCACATTTGGAGACCTGCCATAGACCTGTTCTGCTTTCAAAGGACTTTCTGAAAAGAGCTTTACTAAATAAGACTTTTTCTCCCCAAGAAAAGACACAAAAATTAAACCATTTTTCAGTTTTCCTGATTTGTCAAGTTAAAATTTTGCATTTTGTGAGTAAGGCAGAAACAACTAGTATGGTTCCCATAAGGATTGTCACAGTTTCATTGGCTTACTACTGCATAGCCATGGAGAAGGTATTAGAGGGTTGACAAACCTGGGAAATGGCGCCCTGTTTACTGGAGGGCCCCCCTCAATGACAGGGGAACAATGAGATACAAATTTGGCATTATATTGGTGGTGGTATATAAATTGAAATTGCAATATCATTAGGGATCTTTAAGGGTTTATATTTTATTTTAGATTCTGCCAGATTAAAAGGCTTGTATATAGCAAAGTATATATGGTGGGCATGAAATCCCATGACAAACTGTCTACAAACGTTACAGGGATTGGCCCATATAACAAAGTCTGGGCCCGTGTTTTATAGAGTCTTGTTACATTAAGGTTACATCTCCAATTACACTCAAAACATGTCCCTCTTCATGATGATTGAATGCAAGCCATCAAAGGTGTTTTATGCACAAACAACCGCCGGTCAATTCACTATGAGAAGTAGCAAAGGGGTTGTATTTCCACGCTTATTAAAATGTGGGCTTCATAAATGAAAGAGGCCAGCCATTCTTTGAGACAATGGCCTATTTAGCCAACCAATATTTTGGGCTATAGGTGGGTTTCGAACTAAACTCCCCTAAAAAGGTTCATGGGCCCTGGTGCAAACTATCAGCTTGGGCTCCCTACCAGGATAGCTTCTTGGCACGGTCACTACATCAGTAACCCACAGCCCAACTATTAGGGTTATGTTGCCATGGGTTTCTTAAGAGGGTTTTGTCTCTCTACAAAGATTGCTTATTGTGTGAAAGAGGAACTGTAGCAAAAACAAGTCCACCAATTGCCAATATTGTGTCCCTATAAACAGCGTACCTACTAAACCTATTCCTAAATATCCCCCTCTTGTATGGGCTGCATCAGCTCCTCAGGTCCGCATTGGGAAAGCTATCAGACCAGTTTTTGAAATCGTATCCTAAGGGCTTGGGCCAGACTGGTTGCTATAGGAGTTACAGACCTGTTTGATCTCTCCTGATTGGCTGCCAGCACTGTCGCTATAGCAACAGACCTGGCTTCTTCTACTGCGCAGCCTAGTGAATAGCCAGTTAACCACGCCCATCCCTGAATTATCCAAAATAAACCAAGAAAACAGGACTGAAGTGAGATGAATCACTGTATTGAGACAAACCCCTTTATATGTGAAAGCATTCATGGGTGGAGGAATATGACCGTCTACTAAATGCAGTTACCAAATAATGGTCACTACCAGAACTACACTGTAAAATAAATAGTTACATCCAGTGATTTACGGGTGTCATTTTCTTTTCTTCTCCATCTGGCTGAGACCACCATGAAGTCTTTATCCAGCCATGTCTCATCTATGCACACAAACTAACCATCATGCTGCTACCCCAATTCCTCCCTGAATGCCCCCTAAGTGTAAATGTGAATCCCCCAACTTCCCAAATTTATTAACATAATTCACTTCTGGCTCTACTGGCTGTGTGGGTTCAAACTGAGCAGAACACTACAGAGAAAATGATGCTCTCGGGAATGCTCTGTAACCTTAGCACATTTCCTTTGCCATACATGGATAGACTTGTCCAGCAATTAGCTAGTTGCCCAGACTAGTCAGGGGGTGCACACTCTCCAATCTCCAACCCAAACTCCATCCAACTCCTTCCAACACCAAGCCATGGCCAGCCCATAAAGCTTCATCACTGGGTTTCTGTGACTTTTGAATGCATATACAACTACATAGTGCATAGCAGGAATCCTATGGGTCACAACCGATAGGACCACTACTGGTACACCACTGAATATAACTAGAGATCTACTTTACAATAAAGAAAGTTCTTCACAGCACTCTTCCAGGTGAAAAAGAAAAACCAGTTTATTTCCCCATGCTTACACCTATATAGCAGGAATCCTATGGGTCACAGCCGATAGGACCACTATTGGTACACCACTGAATATAACTAGGGATCTACTTTAAATATATGGTAAGTTTAAATGTATTGTTGTGTAACTAGTCAGATTCTGGTATAGATATAGATATATAGATGAGTATATAGCTATATAGTAGAGATATATATATATATATATATTATAAATAATATATATATTTATATATCTGTCCAACAACCCATCTAGGAGCCATTACAGTGGACATAAAATAATAACAGATAAAGTATTCTTATATAATGTTTATTTCTATAAAATAATTTCTGTCTCTAAGGTTATTTTTTCTGGTAAAATATGGATTGACATCCTCTATTGTTATTGCAATCCTTCTTCTCTCTAAGGGAGTACTGGATTGTACATTAGTGAGTTTAGAGACTGGGTTATGACCGAGACAAAGCATGAGTTAATTCAGTAGTATGTGGATTTTCAATGTCCTTTAACATGTCACTTCTGTCTAATATCTGGTAGTACCTGATGTAAATTCTATTTCTTTTGCTTTGAGTGTGGGAGAAAATTTATAGAGAATTGTATTGATATCGTAGAATGGAGAAGAGAGAGAATTATCAGACAACAGATGTAACCACATGATGTAGTAATAGGATTTGACTTCAAATAAAAGGTCCAACTAAAATCCAGGAAAAATGCCCAAATAAATTTCTCATCTTCTCCACCAACGAAGTATCATGGATTACTCTTTTCACCATGAAGTGGTTTCCTGATTGCACCAGATATCCAAAATCAGTGACAGTTTCTGATCTAATTCACTCTCCAGAAGTTTGTTTGCACACACGATCCAGTACAAATCAATGCAGTTGAGACTTTTTTGTTTTCTTTGGTACACTTGTGGCCTTTGTCATTTTTACAAGGTGACCCCAGACTTTTTTAAAGGCTTCTTAGCCATCAAAATGCAATACATAAGGTCCACACCCCCCCCCCCCCCCATCCACCGACCACCAAACCAGCTCTAGTGCTATTGTTGCTCCTAAAGGGCTTAACCTGTACTGAAAAGGTGGCAACGCACGTCATTTTTAAGGTGCATTAAATCAGTGTAAAGGCCTAAAATGTAGGCAACCTTTCAAAAAACTGGCGTCTGGTTTACCTGCATGGGTAAAATTAATGCGCCAATACAGGTGCATTAACAAAATCTAAGTGCAATGCATATTTTTTGCTAGTATATTTGAGGAGCGCCTTTTTAGGCGCATTCAAATGTGTCGTGCCAGGCGTATAATGAGCCTAATTTGGGTTTGTATTGCAGTACCATTTATATAGAGAATAGGGCAGCACAAGCAAAATACACCCAAGAAAATTTTTGCAGTTGTATTGGAACATTCAAACAACAAGGGCCACATTATGAAACTGTTAGGTCTCAAACTCACTCTTTTTGGCCCATAGTAACCTATGGGCAAAAAAGTGAGTTTTTAGGACCAAAACAGGATTTCATACATGGGCCCTAAATGAACTTTAACATAAGACTATAAGGCTACCATAACTTGTTTGTCCAGATTGTGACAGTGGGTGAGTGTTCCTGAAATCTCCTGCATGGACTTAGGGAACATGTTTTACTGTGTTTGCCCTTAATTGCCACATATCAAGATGGTGGAACGTGTCTCAGCTGGGGTGACGCATGCTTGTTTCCTGTTTGTCAGCAATAAAATAAACTCCACAAGCCTTTACCACTGCTTGATAATTTGTGTTTTGAAGCTCCTGCTTGAGGGCAGTCCTCTAGCGTTGGAAACTTGCATATCCCGTTAGATTCCTCACCATTAGCGGGTTTATACCCTGCAAACTTCTAATACCTACGTGTCATATCAACTGTGCTCCGCTGACTTTGCTGGATCCAGTCTACATCTCAGCTGCCTCCTGTTTCCAGCTGCATTGGGCCTTCGCATTTTTCAAGCCAGTCCAAGCCATATGGATTCCCGCTGTAGTCCACTAGTAATCGTGACAGGATACTCAAGATCCACAAAATGGAGTCCGCTGGGGCGGAAGTCCGGAAGCTCGCATCAAACAGCTTGCAGACTAGCTATGCTAACATAGCGCAAACGAGATGCAAGCATTGAAAAGTCAGAATGTGACGCTTATGAAGGCCATACTGGCCATAAAACCAAGTGTATGGACAAGCTATTCAGGAACTACGTAAACGATGCACTCATTATCCCGAACGGAGATTGGTCCACCTGGAAGTTCAAGCCCCCTTCTTGGAACCACCCACTTCGGGAGCTGGCATGAGCCCCGAAATTGCCACCCTTCAGATTCGGGGGCGAGATCGCGACAAATTCCGGGGTTTCCTCAATCAATGTAGGCTATACTTCGACGCAAACCCTGCGCAATTTCCTACCGTACAGATCGAAGGGTTCTGGTATCATCTATGCTGCTGACACACAAAGAGCCCATTGCCCTGGGCTAGCCCTTTAATTGAAAACTCAAAACGCCGGCTGAATCACCTGGGAAGAGTTCATCGAGCCCATGAGTCAGATGCTTTGACGATCCTAATCGCGGTGCTGCTTGCTCGTAAGCTGAGCAATACTATCCTTGCGCCAAGGCCAAACGCCCATTGCTGATTACCATGGAGTTCAAGAGGTGGCAGTCGACACCAACTGGAATGAACGACAACGCAGCTGAAAGTGTCTTTTTTTTCTAGAAAGGACTGTGCAGTGCAGTAAAGGATGAACTTTGCCCGAGCAGAGGCCCCTTTAAGGATTGGATGCCCTTCATTAAACACTGCATCCGAATCGATACCCTACAGTCTGAACGACGACAGGAGAGGTGGGCTACTCTAAATTTTGATACCAAGCAGTATCCTCCGCTGTTCCCTGTCAGCTTTCCCAAGGCACCCTCAAGGGAAGACCACAGAGATCAGAAATGAGCCTATGCAATTCGATTCCATAATTAAAGCGTGAGGTCCAACGAACGGAAGGGACATCGCTACGGGAAAGCCTATGCATTCTATCATTGTGGAAAGTCCTGAAACACTTCTTATCAACTGTGCCCCCTAGCCGATCCACGGAAGATGTTGTGCAGCCACCATAGGAACCGGACTCCTCTGATGAAGAATCTATTGACTTCAGAGACCGCGTTATCTGAAAAGAGCAGTTGTCCAATCCCATCTCAACGAGTGGCACCTCATATTAAGAAAGAGAACAAAGAACTCCTCATTGCTTCCTCCATCAAGTTTCCTGGTTAACTCTCAATGGGAATCTACCTCAGCTATTGTAGACTCGGGGGCGAGTGGCAATTTTCATGGACCTGTCCTTTGCTCAGAAGCATGGGGTTAAGATCCCGAGAAGAAACTACTTCATCTGTGGAATGGAAACTGTAGATGGGATCACCACTGAACTACAGAGGCCAGTGGACCAAGAGACAGAACCACTCGAGATCATTATGACATCCCATCATCGTGAAGGTCTGTACTTTCCTACTGATATCATCTTTCCCTTCTCCACACGTCCCTGTCAAACTAGGCCAAACATGGCAGCAAGCACAGAACCCAGTTATCCACCTGGGAAACCAAGAGATAAGCTTCGCCAGAAGGATGTCCTTTTTCCTCAGCACACTCTGAACAAGGCCCAAAGATCCATCTCAAGACAACAAAATATTAGGAGCTACCCTCGGAATACAGGACATTGCATGACGTCCGCAGCAAACAAAATGCAGACCAGCTCCCCCCACATCGACCTATGATTGCCCATAGACTTGCTCCCAGGTGCACCTATACCTTTCGGAAACATCCCTACCCTTTTGGCAGGCCTGAATTAAAAGCCCACAAGGATTACAATATAAGAAAATCTGGCTAAGGGGTTCATCCCGCTCCATCCTCCCTCACACATGCGGGGGCTCCCATATTCTTTGTTAAAAGAAGACGGTTCCTTAAACCTTGTATTGATTACAAGAAGCTTAACAAAATTACCAACAAAAACCGTTATCCTCTAACCATTGATCCAGAGCTACTGAGAGAGTACGACATGCGAAAGATCTTTTTTCCAAATTAAGATCTTCGAGGCCCTATATCTTTGGACCGTATCAGATCAGTAGATGAATGGAGACGGCTATATAGGTCACGTTCCGGACACTTGAATATTGTGTTATGTGCCTTTTGGCCTTTGTAATGCCCCGCCACCTTTCAACAACTCGTAAATGACATCTTAGAGACCCTCTTGGGAACCAGTTCATTGTCATCATCCTGGACGATATCCTGTATTGTCACCTTCTCCAACACAATGGATGAACACTAGAGACACATTCAAGCTTGTTCTGGAAGGCTAAGAAGAACCAACTCTAACAATTAAGAATAAAAATGTAAATTTCATCAGAGACCAAGATCAAATCCTTGGTTATATAATTTCACCTCATAGTCTACAGATGAGACTCTAAGTAATATCAAAGCAATATAGACTGGCCTACCCCCAGAAACATAAAAGATGTCCAACGTTTCATAGGTTTTTGGCCAACTTCCTAAAGGACTCTTCATCAAGAATTTCTCGGGAAATAATTTTCTCCCATCACAAACAGTTGACTAAGAAGAAAAATCTTTTGTTTGGTCTCCTCAAGCACAAGAATCCCTCTCTCTTTCTAAAGTGCAAGTTCACTACAGCCCCTGTATAGGTCATCCTGCCTACCCAGAACTCGCCCTTATTGTGGAAGTGGATGCTTCAGACTGTGCTTGTAGGTGGCTATTCTGTCTCAGAAGAACAGGAGACAAGAGTTTATTACCTTATCCTGTGTGCAGTTAACCATTTTCCCTCCCCGACGGTTTATCATCATGCTGAGAAGAATTATGATTGTGGTGGGGGGGTTGGACGAATAAAGACCTGTTAGCTATTGGTGCAGCCTTTAATTAGGAATGGAGACATCATCTCAAGGAGACCTCACAGCAAATAATTGTGCCATACTGATCACCTTAAAACCTGGAATTCGTTAGGATCGTCCAGTGTCTATTCCTCGCCAAGCTCGTGGGTATCTTTCTTAAACAATTCAACTTTGTAACTCTCGTACAAGGCCCAGGATCCCGTAATGGCAAAGGCGGTAACTCCCAATCAAGAATGTTCTCCAAGGATCACCTCAACGATTCCCGCCTAAGACCATGTGTTCCTGATTCTAATGTGGTGGGAGTTAATCATAATTAAAGACTTGCTTAAAGAGATAAGAGAGGCATATAAGACACCGACTACCCTACTGTCCCAACCCTCCTGATGATGTACAATTGGTACTTAAGAACAAGATGGGGGACCATCAGCAGCAGCTATATATACCCGAAACAGTGAGACTGAAGGATTCTGAGCTAGCCATGATTCCAAGATTGCCGGTCACCAAAAAGGAGTGAGCAGAGACGCAAGAATTTTTAACCCGATTCTTCTGGTGTGCCCAAGTTATCTACAGGATGTGAGAAAAGTATGTAGCATCTTGTGACATCTGTGACTAGATGCAAGAATCCACGTTCTTCAACCCTCGGGCCTACTACAGCCTTTTGCGCCGGTCCCCTCTCGCCCCTGGGTTCGATTTCCATGGACTTCGTCGTGGATCAACCTACCTCAAAGGGAAGAATACTATTGCTCGTGGTAGTTGGACCGGCTCTACCAAGGCACACATTTCATCCCCTGTACTGTCTACCCTCTGGCTAAGACACTTCGCGTATCTCAACTTCAGAATGTGTTTCCGCCTTCAATGGAGTCCCTGATGAGGTTGTCTCGGAATCGTGGGGTGCAATTTACATCAAATTTTGGCGGAGTTTTTGCTACAGCACTGTACATCATAACAATCTATCAACCGCCAACCACCCAACAATCTAATGTACAGACTGAACGCACAAATCAGACCCTGGAACAGTACCTGCGATGCCTATATTTGCCACCACAAGATGACTGGGTTATCTGCTTCCTGTGGCTGAAATTCGTACACAATTCCCAAAAATGCCCTCCACCAAACAGACCTTTCCCTTCTTTTGCAAAATTTTGGGATACCATCCAAGTATTCATCCATAGAAAATTCCCTGCGGTTCCAACATATTCCAGCTGCAGCGGAAAGGATCTGCTGCATTACAGCAAAATTTTACAGCTACTAAAGGAAACGCTAGAGAGGCTCAAGAAAACTACAGGAGAAGATGGCGCAGATAGATTGTCGTGAGTGGGCCACACCAACTTTTAAAAAGGGTGGGGATAAGTTATGGCCCATTTCTACCAGAAATTTAGAAACATAGAGTTTTCCTTCACAACCAAAATTGGGAAAGAAGTTTGTTTGGGCCGTATAGGATTATCAAGATAATTAGTCCAGTGCTTGTTCGGACTCAAGCTCCCCATCATCTATGAAGATCCATCGTGTTCCATGTGTCTCTCCTACTAAAGCCGTGCTGTGCCAATCCCTTTTCCAGGACTTGTTTCTCCTCCTCCTGATGCAGTGGAGATTGATGGCAAGAACAGATTTGTTGTGGATCAAATTCTAAGAGCTCAAGAATTTTCAGAACCGAGCAACAATACCTCATTAAAGTGGCGAAGGGTTATGTGCCCGAAAGAAAATCGTGGGGATACCAGTGAGTAACATCAAAATGCTCCTATACTGATAAAACAATTTCATCATAGACATCCGGAGAGACCAAGATCAGGTATCGTCCAGAGGCCGCTGTGAGGCGTGGGAAAATGTCAGGAATCTCCTGCTATGACTTGGAACTTGTTTACCCTTGTTTGCCCTTAAGTTTGCGCCTCAGTTCAAGATGGGGAATCGTGTCTCAGCATGTGGTGCCGATCTTGTTTACCTGTTTTGTCGAAGCATATATAGAACTGATAAACTCCTCACCTGTTACCATTGCTTGAGTATTGTGTTTATGCTCTCTGTGCAGTTCCTCTAGCCAGGAACTTGCATTTCCCTTAGTTCCCACCTTTGCGGTTTACCCTGCAAACTTCTACTACCTATCGTGTCACACAACTGAGCACCTGCCTGACTTTAGCCTAGGATCCCAGTCCTACATCTCTGATCTCTGCAGCCTCCTGTTCCAGTCCTGCAATTGGCCTTCGCGTTTTTCCAGCGCAGTCCTAGCCATTGGGATACACTGTATCCACTAGTATCGTGACAGTGGAGCTTGTATACACTACTGGTTTAAGCTGAACTACTGCTACTCCTAGATCCTATCCATTTGCCCCAGGCAGCTGTGCAACAGTAACCGTGGCATTTCAGGGCATGTTAACACAATCAGAATTGTTCCACATACAAAAATCAGACGTGGAATCTTGGCTTCTAGTCTGCAACTTTAAGCATTCATTTATGTTGCAAACTATAAAATGTAGTTGCAGATTTTTTCAGCATTTTAAACCTATTTTCTAATGTGGCCTCATACCACATCTCGGCTACCCAATTCAGAATTCCTCACGGTCCTGCATCAAATAACTTACATGCAACTAACTTCTTTTTAAATCATGTCAGCATAAAGAATCTGCGTCATAATCACCCAGGTATACTACGAAAACGGCATTAACATTCATGGAGTGAGATGTTGGTTATTTTGTATCAGGCTCCTCCATAAAAATCCATTGTGGGATTATTCATGTTAATATTCAGAAATTGTTTTATGGGAAGTTACTTTTATTTTAAAACTGATTCAACTGCGTAAATCTATAAGATATCAATTCAGCTTATAATAGCCAAGACTATTAATTAGGAAGGAATCACCTAGCACTGTTAGTGTATGTTCACAATGGGAAGCATTCTGAAAAGAAAAATAAAAACTTGTAACAACTCCATTTCTAGATGTAATAATAAACAAGTTATGGACCGGGGATTGGAAAGGTTGGGACATTTCTAGATTTTAATAATATAACAAGTTAAGTGGACCGGGTTTTCGGGGAAAAGGGTTGGATACATTTCTAGATTTAAAAATAGAAAAAGTTTATGTCCGGATTCTGGGAAGGGTCTGGTACATTTCTAGATGTAATAATAGAAAACAAGTTATAGTGCCCAGGATTTGGGAAGGGTTGGTTTACTTTTAATGTAAATGAAAAGTTACAGGACCGGGATTCTGGAGAAGGGTTGGATACTTTTCTAGATGAAAATATATAACAAGTTTAGTGCCCAGGATTCTGGAAAAGGGTTGGATAATTTTAAGAAAAAAAGAACAAGTTTTTAGTGAAAGGTTCTGGAGAAGGGTTGGTACATTTCTAGATGTAAATAGAACAATTTATAGTGCCAGGATTCGGAAAGGTTGGATACATTTTAGATGTAATAATATAACTGTTTAGTGACGGGATTTGGAGAAGGGTCTGGATATTTTTCTAGATTAATAATAAAAAACAAGTTAAGTGTCCGGGATTCGGGGAAAAGGGTCTGGTACATTTTAGATGAAATAAATAACAAGTTATAGTGACCAGGATTCGGGGGAAAAGGGGGTCTGGATAAAATTCTGAGAAAAAATATAACAAGTTATAGTGAAAGGTTTCTGGAGAAGGGTCTGGATCATTTTTAGTGTAATAATAGAACAAGTTACAGTGCCCGGGATTCTGGAAAAGGGGTTGGATACATTTCAATGTAAAAATGAACAAGTTATAGTGACCAGGTTTTGGGGAAAAGGGGTTTGGGTACATTTCTAGATGTAAAAATATAAAAAAGTTTATGACCAGATTCGGGAAAAGGGGTCGGGTAAATTTCTGATGTAATAAAAAATTTATGCCCGGGATTCTGGAAGGGTTGGATACATTTTAGATAAAAATAATAGAAAATTACAGTGGGGATTCTGGAGAAGGGTTGGATACTTTCTAGATGTAATAATAGAACAAGTTTGTGACCAGGTTTGGAGAAGGGGTCGGTCCCTTTTAGATGTAAAATAGAACATTTATAGTGCCCGGGATTCGGGAAAAAAGGGTCGGGATACATTTTGATTAATAAATAACAATTATAGTGCCCGGTTTCTGGAGAAGGGTCGGGAAACATTTTAGATTTTTTTTAAAAAAACAAGTTTATAGTGACCAGGTTCGGAGAAGGGTCGGATAATTTCTAATGTAAAAAAAGAACAATTTCTATGACCGGAATTCTGGAAAGGGGGTCTGGATAATTTTCTAGAGTAATAATATAACATGTTATAGTACCGGGTTTCTGGAGAAGGGTCGGGATCATTTCTAGTGTAATTAAATAGAACAAGTTTAGTGCCAGGTTTTGGAAAGGTCGGATACATTCTAGATGTAAAAATAGAAAAGTTATAGTCCCAGGATTCTGGAGAAAGGTTGGGATAATTTTCAGATGAAAATAATAAAACAGGTTATAGTGCCGGGGTTCTGGAGAAGGGTCTGGATAATTTCTAGATGTTAATTAAAGTTATAGTGACCGGGTTTCTGGAAAAGGGGGCGGGAACTTTCTAGATGTAATAATATAACAATTTTTTTAGTGCCCGGGGGATTCTGGGGGAAAGGGTTGGAAAATTTTTAGATGTAATAATTAAAAAAGGTTTTTATAGTGACCGGGATTCTGGGAAGGGTCGGGTACATTTCTAGATGTAATAAAATAACAAGTTAAGTGACCAGGATTCGGGGAAAAGGGTCTGGATACTTTTTCTAAATGTAATAATGAAAAAAGGTTTAGTGACCAGGATTCGGGAGGGGCGTGACCGGGGTTTTTATTTGATTGATGGATTGGAGTGGGAAAAGGAAATTTTTTTTTTCCCTTAAAATGGGACATGGGGGTCTTGTTTTTATTCTGGATAACACTAAAAGACACGGGGTGAACTGGCTGTCTTTTTTCAGCCTTACAAACTTGAAACTATGAATTTTTAAAGCCATTTTTCTACATTGATTTAAATAAGAAGGCATAGAAGTCAATTGTAGAAATGTAAAAACAAATCTGCCTAGTGGTGCGGGTTTAAAGGCATGGCCTTAGTGTGGATTGACCCAGGGAAAAGTACATTTTTGTCCTGTTTTGGAATTGGGGAATTGGTGCCCCCAAATAATTTGGGGGAGAACGTTTTTTTTCCTTTTCGCATTTTCAAATTAAAAAAAAAACCTTCCCAAAGTATTGTACCAAGATCACAACAGGGATTTAAAATTAAAGATGAATCCTCCCGGGGTACTCTGGCTTGTAATTTTTTTTCAGTTCTATTTGGGAAAAAAGAAACATGTTGTGCTTTAGTAATACTTGCATTCCCCATAAATAACAATTCTGTGCATTTTCTCTTTGACTGTTTGTAAAAAACCCTTTTAATTCATATTAAAGGGGTTGTTTTTAGGAGATCATAGTTTAAAATGGGGGGGAAAAAATTTGCTTGCAGCGGAGTTTGAGCCCAGGTCGGGTTACCCCGGGTAAAGATTTATGAATGTACTGAGTTCTGTCCCCCCAGAGTGCGAAAAAACGCGCGCAAAGCTGATGCATGAATAGGTCGCGGACGGGAGCGAAATGGGGACGTATGACTGTCACAGACAAGAGAGGATGCAGGACACATTTTCATTCACTGCGCAATCAGAGTCCGCAGAGAGAGAGATCATGTGCGCCCCCCGTAAAACAATTTTCACACAGTCTGAGTCCCATGTAAACACAAGAGATAAAAAAATAATTTTTGTTCTGTAAGGTCAAGGTGCAATAATCTGCAGGATATACACTGTGTGAGGAGACAGAAAAAAAAATCCCCCACTTTCCCAGAGTCCTGAATGTCAAATCCCCATTCTGGCTAAAAAAGTTTTTAGAGAGCGAAAAATTTTAGATTACATTGAGTTACATTTAGTTTTTCCTTTCAATGATTCCCAAATGAGCTGGAACCCCCCCCCCTTTCCCCCCAGAAAAGGGAAAATAAAAACCCTCCACGTGCACATTTGGGGGGGGTGTCTGCGAGAGTGAAGATACCCCCTGCTGGGAGGAGAAACACGGCCCCCATTTCACTAGTGTGCTTGGCAAACCAGCTTTAAAGGCTTGCCCAAAGCGTAACGAGACAACCCCCTTTTAAAAATTTAATCAAGTACAGTAACCTTTTTTTTTTAAAACGTTAAAAGGGGGATAAAAGGGTTTTAGCAAATAAAAGGGAATTGTTAAAAAAAAAGTTATGAATTTTCTTTTTTTACCTTGTTATTAATTTCTTTCTTTTCAAAACCTAGTAGTGATTTTATGGGACCCCTTTATTCTTTCTTCCCGAAAAAACCATGCCATGCCTCATCACTTGAAAAGCATTGTATCAGTGTGTGCTATTAAACTTGTAGTTTATACAGATTCTATTGCTACTTACTCTAAACATTAGGTGTTATTTCTCTAAATTTGTATATAGTGCTTTTTCCCTCAGTTTATGACTTGGCATAAACTACCTGAATATTGATATTTTTCCTTCTTTTTTTTAGGAAAATTGTGAAAACCCCAGTTTTTTAATAGGAGGGGCAAAAAGGGCGGTATCTGTCAAGGAGTTTAGGGAAGACATTTACACAGTTTTTTGTTGGGAAGGGGGTATGGGAAAATTTTTAAAACGTGATATTAAGGAGTTGTCTCATACATTGTTATCTCACCTCGTCTGTTTTCTTGGTTTTTTTTGAAGTCAGGGGGGTGTTTACTGGCTTCTACTAGGCTGCAGTGAAACCAGGTCTGTCTATAGCAACCATCTGGCAGCCTATCGGATAATCAAAAAGGTTGTAGCTGAGGGACCGAGGAGTGAGCAGCCCATACAAGAGGGGGTATTGTAAAAGGGAGGACATTCAATGGACTATATTCAAATACTTGTTTTGCAAAAATCTTTTAACAAAAAAGTAATCCTTTTAGCGAACAACCCCTTTTCAATATGTGTAGTCTGCCCACATTGTAAAAGGAGGCACCCTAATTTGGGAATAAAGTCCTATTTTAGCTTACCTGTTGTATCGAGTGTAGAATAGGGTTATTCGAAAGGAAGTCAGGCAGCCCCAATGTCCACAGGACCACGGGGGTGATTTGAATTTTCAGTAGGATTTTATTTTAATACGGTACTTAAATGATGTTTCCCAAACTAGTATGCATATAATAGGCAGAAGGGGGAGGGCTAAATTTAATCTCCGGGGCCTAGTACAAAAAGTGAGAGGGCCCCTCACTACCAGTGCCACTTACAAGTGGTATCCCTTTGTGGCACGTGGCTTTTGGGCCACCTTGGCTGTAGGGCCGGTAGCGACTGCCACCGTCCCCCTTAGCTACCCCTGACAGGGGCATATATCAAAATACCCTGATGCCCCATAGCAATTTTATTGAAAAAAAAAGGGCTCTCCATAATGGAGCCAAAAACGTTCTTGTGTCGGGATGTTACGTCTACATTCTGTAAAACCTATATTCTTGTATCTTGGAGAACATCATTGTTATGTACGGAAAAGAGATCCTTCTGGAAATTCAAAAGCATTTCAAGGTGTGCCATGGACTACTTTCAGTTGCATAGACAGAATGGTGATCCTTCCACCTGGACAGCAACTTTGGGGTGCAAAGTCTGCCCCTCTGGGGAGCACTTAGCAAATCAAAATACCAAGAAGCAATATTGTATTACTTCAGCAATTGTTGTAACAGCCGGCCAACCCTTCTGATGGTGTTTGCAGCCCTTACTACATTGACTATTCCGGAGTAAAACTTCCTTCAGCAGTCAGCAAAAAACTTTCCTCAAGTTGCAGATGGCACCCTCCGTTCCTTTTTTTTTAAATATTTTATCCCCTTTTTGGTCACCCGGTTTTTATTTTTGTCATGTCCAAGACTCAAAATAAAAAGTGAAAAAAACGCGACCCTGAAAAGTACTTTTTAGATTAAAAAAAGGGGTATTAGCCTTACATCTCGCACCCTTCCCTGAGATTCCCGGGTCCTTTGGTTTAAAAGAAGGGGAATTTAAAAACAATGTTTTATGGACTAGGTATGTATTCCCTTTTTTCATAAATATCTGTCCTTTAAGGTTTTTTCAAGGGCTTGAACCCAAGGGAAACAGCATGTTTGTATAAAATATTTCCGATTTCGGGGCCGTGAAACCCCGTAACTACACAAAAATAGGGGATTTCTTATAAACTAACATGGTATGTTGGGATGGGGGTGTAATACTGCCTTTGAGAAGGCATCATGTGTAATTTGTTAGGGTTTGTCTACCGCAATGTTAAAATGGCGCCAGAAACCGGGCGGTGTTTTGGTTTTTCCGTTGGCCCCGTTCATTTAATGTATGGGGATCGCGGGAATCCTGCGGAAGACCCAAAAGGTTTTTTAAATCCGGCGGGTTTTAAAACCGACAAGAAAAAAAACGTGTGTTTAACTACGGTGCAGATTTTTTTTTTTTTGCGGGCTATGGTGCACTGGCTACAGTTGGGTTTTTTGGTGGATTCACTGTCTGAATCCGCTTAAATCCAACCAAAAAACCCTGCTGTGTGCTAGCCCTTTCACAAAAAAACCAAAATGTAATAAATTTTCCGGTTTTTTTGGTCTTTAAACGCCTTTTTTCCCCCCAAATTGGGGGGAAAATGGTGGTACTTTTAAAGTCCGAAAAATAAGGCGGGCGTCCTTATGGTCCGGTGGTTTAAAGTCCCAAAAAAACGGTATCTGTGGGTTTTAATTTTCCATACGCTTATGTAGAAAAACAAAACCAATTACAGTTTGATATGAGAAATGTTTAGTCGGGCCCACAAAGAATAGAAAGTTCTTTTACCTTTTTCAAGCGTCCGGGGGGAGACCCCAGGAACTTCTATTGGGGAAAGGGAAGGAAACAATTTTTTTAAACGTGGTGTACTCCAGCTTGCTGCAGGGAATGAGATTTTTGATGGCATTTGGGGTTTTTTTCTTAAAAAACAAGGTTTATTATTTATCCATTAAAAACAAAATGGATTGGTGAGGGGTTTCGGCCAGTGCGTACAAAGATTTGCTTACCCTTTTTGACTTTGTGTTTATTATAGTGCTCAAGGTCCTTCTGTGGAAGGGGAATTTAAAATAGGTGTTCCCCACAGGATTAACTTTGAGGTTCCAATCAGAACAAACATATTCAAAAACAAACATTTAAAATCAATATACAAAAATTCTATACTTAAAATTTAAAAGTTACAGTTTTCTTGAAATAAAAGAAACATTTAGTACTGGTAAATAAATCGTGATACATTTTAAACCCTGGTTGGGAGTGCCTAACGTGGAAATCCATTTGCCTCTTTGCAATAAATTTTTGTTTTTAAAAATTCCCCCTCTATTGGGTTGTGTGACTTTTTCAAAAAGCTGTTAAATTTTTATTTAGTGATTTACTATTGTGCATTTCAATAAGTGCTTTTCAACAGCGGGACATTCCCGTTTCCATTCTGGTTTTTTGGGAATTGATAGATGGCGTCTTATGCGGATTTTCAAGTGTGAATTGTGCATCCCCCGTACTGACATTTAAAACTTGGTGATGTTATTAAGTATGTTACATTTTGAGTATTACAATTTATATATGATATATTTTTTATGTTTTTTTGGGTAGCTGAAAAAAAGTTTTTTTGTGTTTTGTATATATTTTCAACATAGACATTTTTGTTCCACATTATGACTACCCTTAGAGTTTAACCAATTTCTTCCGAAACCTTTTTTTTGTGCACAAAAGACTTGGAGAGGTTTTTGATCCTATGTAAACCTCTTTTAGGACAAATTTTACACCTTCATTCAATATTTTGACAAATTATGCTGATCAGGCGAGCTCCCCGAAACAACAATGTCTGCGGCGTGTACTTACGCGCCGCAGTACACGTGTGAACATGCTAACACTCATAGTTTTTTTTTTTTTTTTTTTTTTTTTTTTTTTTTTTTTTTTTTTTTTTTTCATTTTGATTTTTTGGGGGAAGTTTACTGGGTTCTACCACCTTCATAGAAGAGGCTGTGCTTAGAAAAAAGTGTGGCAGCCTATCAGGGGAGATAAACAGGGGCTGTAGCAAAAGCGACGGAGGAGCTGATGCAGCCCCTACAAAGGGGATATCTCGAATAGGTAGGACACTGTTAATGGACACATATTGCAAAGTGACTTGTTTTTGGAAGATCTTTAACATAAAAAGCAGCAATCCCCGTTTTGTGAGACAACCCCTGTAAGCTGTCTGTGCTCTGTGAAACGCAAGGTGAGAAAAAACCCCTTTAAATGAAAATGATCCCCACCCTGCAATGCCCCTTCTTTTTTCAGCCACTCTTTCATACCTTAAATTCTACCACAGTGCCCACATTGGCCTTATAATAAGCATTAGTAGATGCCTCACTAGAAAATAAGCCGTCTGTACGTGCCCGTAAAAATTTACCTATGGACCAAGAAAATTTTATATTAATTGCCTAAAACTAATTTTTTTTTATTTATTTGTTATCACTGGATCCCCTTTTACTAGGGGCTATTAAGCTTCACATTATTTTCATTGGTCTTTGGTCGTTTCTTTCTTTCATGTAAGGTTTACATCTCGAGGCTACGCCCCCGGCTCCTAGCTAACGGTTTTACATTAAGGGGTTTAATTGCCCAAAAGTTGCTAACCGCAGCATGGACAATTTTTTGTTTGTGGCCGAATGTTTCTCATTTCAGGCCCTTTTTCTCTGCAGTAGGTAGGTAAAAAAACAAAAATGGTTTTAATTTCCGAAAAAATGGCCGTGTGTCATCATGTAAACCCAAGCCCCTTCTCTGATTCGGAGGTTTTTTACGGGCTGTAACTTGTCACTGGGTGAACTGGGGTATTTTGTATTTATCTTGTAGAAAGCAAATTTTAATG